>NNCF01131568.1:212862-291254 GCA_002313205.1 Laupala kohalensis | reverse complement strand
GGGGGGGGGTTGGAGACAAGGGTGGTTGAGGTCGCTTACGAAACGCGGTTTAGAATCGGTGGAAGACTGGCGACTGCGGATGTAAGGATGGGGAGGAATTGAATCCGGGATTGATTTTCTAAATGTACGCTTCGCGCATCGCTATCCTATCTCACCGCGGGTGTTGCGCTAGAGACTCGTACAAACCTTCTGGCGAGGAGGCGTCAGTCTCCGAAGCCACTCGGTGCTTTCGGCGAACTGATCCCAAGAGGCAACGACTTCCCATTCGTCAGAGATACCGATTCATTCGTATCTTCGTAACTTTCCATTATTCGAAGGCGACATTAATTCTCAAGGACGTTCTAATACATCATGTAAGTGACGTTTCGAATTTTCTCGATATCCAAAGAATGGCGGTGTATCGAAGACTGTTTCAATGTAGAGGAAATTTCATACATTTTTCTGTTCCAAAACCGCTATTCACGTCAGTGGACACTTGACAACTTCACCAAGAATCAGACTTCCACCCATGTCTCGGTAAATATGATCCTTAAATTTTTGTTTTGAGAACTAGTTTGTACTTGAACAGTGAGAGAACATTATAACTCACTTCTTCAAGGTAACACACGACTGAAATAATGAAAATTGTTCTCTTAAGATCAAATTTTCTTAAAACCAAGGACGATTCTTATTTAATAAAATAGGAGGCCATAAATCCAGTCCCAAATTCATTTAGGTAAATAACCCATCTCAAAGCTAGTTCAAATTAACTGAAATTTGCGAAAAGCAATGAATTTTTAATGATGTCTTCCATAGTTGTATGAATAATTTCGTGGATTGCAATTTTTGATTTGGTAAATATTTGATTAAATATTAGTTAAAAGATAGTTTTCTCCTATATGTTGTTGCCCTTTTGGTGCAAAATCAGCCGGTATATGTATCCAGACACTATTAAAAAACAAATTACGATATAAATATTTGTGGTTCTACAGATGTAGTATTTCAATATATATGATTAGGAAAACAATATAGTATATCTGGGTATCATTTTTAAATTCACCTCACAATAACCATATAAGCAGAAGAGTCGTAAGTTGCCATGTGATGTGAATGTAAACTTTCGGATTATGCGCTCCCTTTGTGGCCTGGGGAGGAGCACAAGTCGCATTTTCGTTCCGCGCGCGCATTCTCTCCCTGAATCACGTGCTCACTGCATCACTCACGTCGTGCTCCCCAACGCGACGGCCTCTATAATTCACCCGCGATCGAAGTTTTATCAAATATCGCATATGTTTCTGAATGTTGCATGGTTGCGGATCGTAAATTTTTCATACTGTACGTCGCAGCGGAAGTGTGAGTGTCATATCCTGGTCGCGAACTCTGCATCTGCCACCTCCCCGTCCTCCGAACGTGCGTCCCCAGAGTTGAATCTTCGTGCAGGATTTGTGGGTTCCTTCTATCACCTTATCGCTCTAGCTGTCACATGTGCACGTTCTTTGATTCCACACCATAACATTACCTGTTCTTTCACACATCCAACATTCTCTTCAATATTTACATTAACCATTTTTTTTAAAATTAATTCAACCCCGTTGGGTTAATCATCTTTCTCAGCTGTGGTATACACAAAACTACCCGCAATGTAATACCCCTTGTAAAACTTCTAGTTTACTTTACAATAACCATCTCTTTCACTATCCTTAACCCGTCGTATCGATCCTCATCCTTATTTATTACCACCCCCATTCCTTAAATAAACCACTTTCCTCCATGCCTTAATACCTTACCCGCGAGTAGTCGTCTAATTTCTAAACTTTATACGTAGTTTTAAGTCGGCTTGGCTCAATGGGTAGAGTGCTGACTGGATGCCAAGGTGGGGTGTGGATTTTTCATTACACCTTAACATCCAGACTGACTCCCAGACCTACTCAGCCTGCTGTAAATGAGTACCAGGTCTATCCTGGGGTCAAACCAACCGGAGCGACATGTTGGTCACATCTCCTCCTAGTGCCGAGGCCAAGAAATTGCGGAGCTCTACCCACCGCGAACCCCTTGGGCACTTTCGGGGCTTTGCCTTTATCCGTAGTCTTATTCAGATTCACTCCCTCCACCTTACCTTTCTATTATTCGGAGTCGTCACTCCATCCATATACCTCCTTCACATCCACCCCGAAGCACTGCAATACCTTAACATCTACCCCTGTGGCACTCCGGTCCCGCCAACGTATTCTCCTGATCTCCCCACCCCCAATGTGTTCTCTGCAAGAGAGAGATGTATGCAGTGAGTGGATGCGAAGCTGAGTCACATCTCGTCTCGCACAGACTCCGGAATGACACGCGAACCCTGCGTGACACGTGACACGGGCGAGAGAGACTAAAAACGTGGCGTGACCTACTTATGGGCGGCGACGCTCGAAGTTGTTCCCGAGTCACACGCGGAGTGCGAAGACGCGACGCGAATCTTGTTATGTGAAGGTCTGTTCCTCCCTCCGAAGAAAAGAAGGATGGAAGTGTCAAGTGCGTATGCTCTCTGACACTGTTTGATTTTTTTGACACACTTCCCTCGTGTTGAGACTCGTGACAAAACACACCGTGTTTGTATATCGTACGATTCGCTTTGCTTTTTTGTTCAGGTAACATAAGAAGAGAAAAATGATTTTGATCTTTAGATTTAACACAGTCCAGCACTTGTGACAAGAATAAAATATGGCAAAATACTACACTCCTTTCATTACAAACACTTATGCGGGTATATCCAGGTATACATTTAGTTTGAATCCACGAAAAGTAGTTTACAGTCATTAATCGAAATAATTTATTGATCATATCGATTGTCTTAATATATCGGTAAAAGTTCGTGAATGTCAAAAAAATCACATTAGATCACAACTGATACGTCAAATAAATATTCATCCTTGAAAGCGATAATAAGCTAATTTGAGAATGAAGGATGGAAATGTTGTATGGAAAGAATGCTTATGATTCAAACGAATGATTAGTTGTTTTTTTTTGTTTTTGTTTTTTCACTTTTCATTGAATAGGGCGGGGTCCCAACATTTCACATGCTAACGTGAATAGTGATGAATAATGCACAGAATGAATGATTTGCGTATGTTAAGCAACACTGTATACTCGCCACGAAGAAAAAGGGGAAGAGGGATATGTGGAATTTGAGAACCACAAAGGGTTGCGAAAGAGTTTCAGTAAACATCACACGAAAAACTACGTAACGATATGACAAGAAAACACATCACGACCATACGTCTCGATATCCACTTGAGAAAGCTCAGCTATTCTTCTGAAAAAGGAGGGAATTAAGAGTGGATTCACAAAGTTATGTTACAGATGGATTGATGGTGACTTTAGGGGGATAATTGTCCTGAAGGTAAAAATTCAGAGTTGTTTGAGATCATGCAGGATTTTCCGTGCATTGCAAGGACGATGTTAACTATAGTATGATAGGAGGAAATGGAGAACATCTGAGATAATTTAATAAAAAATTGGCTCAGACGCATCAAATCGAAAGACGAAAAAAAGAATGAAAAATTAAAGGGATATTAAACAAGTAGAAGCGCGTGTTCTTTTTGTTTTTTTGAGAGACGAAGATGACAGTGGGAAAATGAAAGAGAGAAACTGATCTCTAAAAAATGAAAGGGAAGAGAGAAAAAGCATTATGAGAGATCGTGGATGAAGACGTCGTACAAGGCTACAGATAAGGTTCGCTCGTAGCGGGAGAAAATCTTAAAAGGAAGGGGGCAGCGGTAGAGATGTTAGTGAAGGGAGGAGAGATGGAAGACTCGATCGGGAACCCGGAGTTCGCGAAGCTTCCCTTCCTCCGTTCCCTCGACACAGCATCCCAACCCCTTCACGTGCCCTGAATTGGGGGATGACACAGTCGACGACGTTAGTATGTGTAGCGGCAGGCGCATGGGTCGGGATGGTGACGGGCGAAGACACGTCAAAGGCCAAGAAGCTGAGATGGGTTTCGTGAGATGCTAAATCGTTAACCATGTTACGTCTTTGGCCCAATATTTGATCTCAAAAATGTAATCACTTTTCAAGATAAAAATAACAATACACATCAGAATATAAATATTAAAATAAAATGTTCCAATCACATGGGGAAGATACAGATATTATCGGGACACTGAGACAAGAACGAGTATGAAAATGAAGAGTGCTATGTGGTAAAAGGGGAGGCTATAAGCCATTTTATATGGGATTGCAAATCTGAAAAGAGGAAATTACATCAAAGAAATGAAGGTAGAAAATATAATAGAAATATGACAAAATGCAAGAAAAAAATCAGAATTTTTTGGAGTACAGTACATCTATATGGAAAATAAAAATCCGGTTTAAAATAAGATAAAGGAAGAGCCCGTCATTCAACGTCAACCGATGCAAAAGTTTCGAGCAGAATGAATGATGAAGAAAGATAAACTATTCGTGTAACGTAATACACTCTTAAGTAATTTATAGCGCTCAAATAACTTAAATTAAATTTTAAAAAGTACATATCAGAAATGGCTTACATAGAAACACACCGTACTATTTTTTAAGATATTTGCAACGAATGGGATATAAATGCGAAGTTATTGTTTGGGTCAATAAACCCAAACACTTGTTTTTAGCAAACGTTCTCCATAAATGAGCCATTTATCTACAAATATCACTTCTTACAAAGATTAACCCTATCGAAAACTAGTTATTACCAAAGGTTATTACAAAATTCTGGTAATTAAAACATAGCAATTTCTCAACGAAGGATGCGAATTAAGCAAAATCTTCCTCAAGCAGACATCTTACTACTTATATGTCATATACTTCACTTATCTTTGAAAATACGGTAAGAAGTGATCACTATGACAAGAAAATCTTGAGAATTCTGCTCTGTATTATAAACAAGATCACGAATAAAGCACATTTTCTTTGATTTATCACCTAACACCTTTGTGAACTGCTCAAAATTGGTGATATTTGAGAACCATTATAATACTATAATTTGAATATATGGAACTCTTACAATGTTTGATGTTAATTAAGAACATCAATAATGCAAAGTACAATTCAACCGGACCCTTTTTATTACATAATATGAGTAGGTTGATGAGAGTGAATCGTTTGCAAATACATTTACAGAAGGAATGAAATGGCTGTGCTCGCGCAAGAGAAAGTGCACCAACTTTCGAGATTTTCAAACAGACTTTCGCTCGCACACTTTCACTTATCAGGCTGCGACGAATTGCTCATCGTTCGTATCATCATATGCACTCACTAATAAACAACCCAATAAAAAGCGATACTTCCAATTGTTTGGACAGACAGCCCGCAGTCTGCCAACGCAGTCTCTTTTAAAGAAAAACAAGCCGTCTCGCGGAACTTTCTCGGTTAACTTTCTTTCGCGTTGGGCTTCCCCGCCCGTCCGAAACGGCTTTCTCCGCGATCTTCTTTCACTTTCGCAAGCGGTCACTGGAGAAATGAGGAGGCGAAAAAGAAGGAGGGAGAGTGTAGGAAGGATTAATGGCGCGCGATATTCAACTGTCACCCCCACGCGCGAAGGTCACGCGCATTCAGGGTTCCGTTACGGTGGCGATGGGACTAGACGTGCCCGGTCTGGCCCACGGGTCGCTCGGTGCGAGATTTTCTACAATGGGTTGAGAGGTAATTGGGTCTCGGTGGAATTGGGTGAGAATAGGAGGCCAATGAGGATGACATCATTTAATTGCTACGTATTTATTATGTTATGTTGTATGGGAGACGGGACCGAGATTCGAACTCAGGACTTTCAACTTAGCGCGCTGATGCGCTGTCAACCGCGAGTTCAAATCTCCGTCCCGTCTCCCATTTTCATTCTACATTACTTAATTAATCTATTACCCGTTGGTGTGGTTCACAGTAATTTAAAATATTCCTGCATGCTACTTATTTGCTCCTTTCCTGTATGTTCCTACACGAATTCGCAACTGACATACTTGTTTGCGTTGTCCTACATTAACAAACTTGAAATTATCAGCATTAAAAACGACAACATTCTGTTCAGGGTAGTTAAAAATCTGCTCATTTTTTTGTCTAAAATAACGATGTATAAAAATGTTCTGTACTATATTTAGGTAATGAAGGGGAAATCACTTAAACAGTTGAAAAAGATATGCAAGTTGATCATCACGTTATGTTATGATCACTAGTTTATAAATGTTGCGATGAAAAGTATTTTCGTATTCACAATCGCTAAAAGCAAAAGTGGTACAAAAACGTGTTTTCAAAATAAATTCTTATCAAATAAAGCAGGCTTCGTATTAAAAGTACACGCTCTAGATTTTCAACTATTTATAAATTAGTTTGAAAGGGAAGAGATTATAAAGAGTAATTTGAAGATCGAAAATTAAGACTCACTCGTAAAATTCCAAAGCTCTCACGCGATCGCATGTCGCAGTTATTCAACACCCCGCAGTCCTTACGGAAACAAGAGGCACCAGTGCCAGATTCAGGTGCCGATAGTTGCTGAGTACTTAGTCGGAGGAAAGTGCACAGAGGTAGGACTTTGCAGAAAGAACTATGTCGTTCACGATGTTCTTTTATTTCCAATTATATGGGTAATGAAAAATAATGTTATCGGGCAAGAACGGAATTGTTTAAGATATCACTATAAATACAAAACTATTTTTTAATACATCCATAACTGTTAGTCTCTTTTCAGAAGAAAATAATTCTGTAATTTTAGTACAATGTAGAGAATATTTGATCGTATCTTAATAATCACGAACGAATTGAAGCACCAAATCAGGTCTTGAGAATCGTGTTTGTGGACTTAAAATAAACAAAGTTCCTATTTTCTGGTTCACACAAAAAATCCTGTATTTCTCCTTCCACTTGAGTGAAAGAGTAGATCTAAACCAATCCTCGTAAATGAAGAGAAGAAATATAAAACTATTTAGACCTACTTACGTCAGGTCCATTAATACTCGTTTATATAAAAATCGTGATATGGTATTTTTTTTAAGAAGAATGTTTTGTTTTATTATATTACATTTACTCAAAGAAAAAAAATGTTTTGATAGCGAATGTCTCATTACATTGCAAACTAAAAAAAACGAGTATTTGCGTCATTATATTCTACAGGTGTATGTCTTTTACTGAGTAAAAATATATTTTTAACAACAAAATTAAGAATAAATTTCAACTCACTTTTAAAGCTCTCACCTCTCGATCGATCTACAGCCATGAGTTCAAAATTAATTGAACCACAGAATAAACGAGTATTCTCCGGTCTTCTGGACAATAAGTTGCCTTCTATTCGGGGATGGGCAATTTTGGGGTAAACAACGTTGTACGAGGAAATTGAGCGGGAGCATTCGTAAGCAAGCGAAGATAACAGTCTGATCTAGTGAGTCATAGTAAAGCTCTTCTTTCCCTCTAGTTGGAGCGAAAATATGGAGAAGTGACGTCATCGTACATGCTTTACTGTTTAGAGGAACAATTTTTTTTTATTTAGTATTAAAATACTTTTTAACCCTATATCGATAACAAAAAAGGTCTTATTCTTTGTTCCATTTCGGATTGTTTCTGCTACTGTTGCCCTTCAAGATAGCGTCACTATTGTTTCTTCTTCGGCGACGTTTTCTAAAGAAGAAAAGTAAGAGGATGGGGTGGGGAGTGGGATACGCCGTCGCAAGATCCTGAGGGAGCGCAGAGTCCGGATGTCGTGGGTGATTGCTTCGTCGTCGACGAGGAATGCCGCCGTTGGGAAGCGACGGAAGAATAGTAGATGCTTCTCCACACAGTTTAATCTTGTAGAACAATGGAAGAAATTATCTTTCGATATGAAAGAAGATCCATGAGCTCCTGCCAAGAAATGGATCCAACTCGAGAAAACTTTACCTTTACGATTGTAAAAAAAAGGGAGACCTATGGATTGATCCATTTCGTTACTCATCCGAGCATATATCTTGCAGATAGGTGTTTACTCATTTCAATATATATATAAATTAGAAAATAGGATGAAAAACTTGCATTTTTCATAACGAAACAATTATTAACACGTTTATTGTTTTGAAAGAATACAAAAAATTATATTCAGACAAATTTTAAAGTCTCTTACGCTGGAGAAATATAATTTTCTGAATTTATTTCGTTTTCCGAGGCTCAGTCACGTCTGCTCTTCCATCTATTACATGCTTTGGGGAAAGATTGATTTTGGATTGCCGAGAAGGATAGCGCACCTCATTGACGTTTATTTGAAGTCTGTGATGAAAATTTGAACTAAAAACAGTTTTTTTCTTATAACTAGATGTTTGCGTATCTTCCCTAGTGCTCAATCGAACACACAAATTCCTGAGGTGCGAAAACGTACATTGATAAAATTCTCAGATGATAAAAGATGTTTTTGTGTCTTGTTGGGATCTTTGCTGACAATTCGCGAGCTAAAACCAGCATTAAAATAAGCTGAAGAAGAGAATGTTTCTTTACGAAAACAGGAGAGGGAAAGTAGTCCATGGAAACCGTGAAACGTATTCTGTGAAACGTAGGAAGGTGTTTTTCGTTGACAGCAACTCGTCCAGACGGATTTCGATATTCGCGGGACGTGTCGTTGCACGATGCTTCAACGTGACGGAATCTCGGGGTCTCGCATCGCCACACCCATACACGGCCGTGCTACCAACGCGAACGAATTTGGTGAACAAGAGAACAAGACGATGAAAAAGAAGAACTATACGAGAAGGATGAGACAGCTGAAATACAGAGTATTGTTTGAAAGGTTAGTCACATTTCGTCAGAAGATTTGAGAAAGCATGAGAAAGATTAATCAGAGAATAACTGAACAAAAACATTAAATCTAGGGAACGACTGGTGGTTAGAAAACTGGGCAATGAAGTATCCGGCAAAACTGGTAAAGAGGAATGAAATGTAATAGCGTAACAATACGTAAAGTAGTAAAATAATCTACACTCATGGAAGTGACTACAATCCGGTATCTAAAGAAGTACTAGAAGAAATTAAGTAAAATATTGAAGAAATTTTCTAAAAAAAATTGCATGTGCACTAAAACGCGATTAATGTTGACGGGACACAAGAAAGGGGAGATTTTTTTGAGGGGGGGGGCTTTAGGATTTGTGACATATAAGTGATATGCTATATAGGTGATGGGATGCAAACAAAAAATTACCTTGCGACGAATTATTCAAATTTATTTATTCAAATTTAAATTCAAAAAGGCTTTATTTTCACATAAATATGTTCTATATATGACATGACTTACATTTCGTGTGCCTTATGGAAGCCCTAAAATGACGACTAAGCTGACATAAACCCTCTCGTGGTCTGTATTGGTGAAGTAAGAGAATATGCGACCAAGTTCATTCTGATTCATCGGTAGCAGACAGATGTAGATCAAATGGTGTCAAGAAGATCGTGAAAGCGAAATGACAACGCATTGGTCACGGTCTTGAGAGTAATAAGAAGCGATGTAGGTTAACGAGAAACGTTGGAACACGTGAGTAAAAAGCTACGAGACGTATGTTTGACAAAAAAATTTCTCGATCTTTAAGGAAATGTTTAAGTTGTATACGCAATATTGTTGGTGTGGTAATTGTGAAATAATTTTGGCAACTACTCTTCAAAACCGTTTTTAAAATAAACATACTCCAGGCAAATGTCTATCAGGTGCACGCAATTCTTCAGTAGTATCTGGGGTACACAAACTCCATTATCTAGCGTAATTGGAAAATAAATAATAGTTGATCCAGTATGCAGTAGGTCAAGTAAGAAAAAAAAATTAACATATTCAAAATCAACCTTTTGATTTTTAATATTCTTTTCGATTTGCAAATACATTTTGATTCAAAGCCAATCCAGCATATTTTTACATCGTCGTCATTACGTGTGATTCGCGAACTTCATAATTGCACAGGATGTTGAGACAATTCCAAGACAATACCGCGAAACTCAATGCTATCACCCAAATTGAGAAGGTGCACCATAAGTAGCATTCACTTTTGCAAAACTCCATTTCTCCACGTCCTCGATTCAACTCTCCTGTTAACGTCGTTTTCATATCGGAATATGTTCCGCTCCAAAACTAATCAGTCCGTCGTATAGTAAATGAGAAGAACATAAATAAATCGTGCGAAGATAAGAAAATATCATTATTTTTAACATTAATGCAAGCAACTTACTTTAAGTTTTCTTGTTAAATTGTTCAACTACAATGAAAAAAGCTCTATCTTATTACGATAATTATAATTTCTTCAATAATGTAATTCAAGTGTATGTGAAACGATAAAGTCAGGATTCGAACGAATGATATTTGACTGTAAGTGACAATTTCAAAATGGTTTTAAATTAAATGTGAATAATGAAGAAAAGAAGAGGAATATTGCTGTCTAATTCCACGTTTTCACCTTTCCAAGTGAACTGCAAGCAGCACCATCGTCATTCGAGAGGAGTGTCATTACACAGTACTTTTATTCTACTTCAATGTTTATAAATTAAGTTTAAATGCTGAGTTATGTAGCAGAGATATCTTTAACAAACGTAAAATTCGAAAAAATAATAATGTTTTCTGAGTTTTTGGAAGTCATATCTGCTTTCTCTTGGACTAGTAGGAGTCGATATAAATTACTGATCTCGAAGCGAAACGAAAGAGTAAAGGCCAAACTTGGAAGTTGCAGGTTAGTTGCTTTATTCCCCACACTTGAACCTATTAGATTTCTCATTTCATTTTCATCCTTGACAATAAATGTCATAAATGATGAACCGTCATGATGACGTCAACAAAAGACATTTGAAAAGCGAAGAAGAGGAGATGGAGGAAGAAGAAGAAGAGGAGAAGGAGGAAGAAGAAGAGGAGAAGGAGGAAGAGAAGAAAGAATAAGAGGAGAAGGAGGAAGAGAAGGAATAAAGAAGACGAGGAGGCGGAGGAGAAGGAAGAAAGAAGAAGAGGAGGCGGAGGAGAAGGAAGAAAGAATAAGAGGAGGCGGAGGAGAAGGAAGAAAGAATAAGAGGAGGCGGAGGAGAAGGAAGAAAGAATAAGAGGAGGCGGAGGAGGAGGAAGAAAGAAGGAGAAGGAAGAAGAGGAGGAGAAAGACGAAGAAGAAGGAAGAACAAGAAGAAGAGAAAGAAAATTCCAGTAGTTCTACCAACGGAATAAGAAATAAATAAAAGTTCATTACACCAATGAACCTCGATGGATTGCATAACGGCCGAGGACTAGTTGCAATCCGAGAGGTGTGGGCGTGGAGGAAGAGAGGTGTGGAGCAGTGAATGAGAAACAGGGAGCAAACAAATCGACGCACCCTCTCTTCCCCCGCGGCGTCGCCAACCCTTCTTCTGGAATTTACAGCACGCGACGCCGCTGAGCGATATCTCTACCGTTATCGCAGCGAGCATTCTTCACGCGGGAAGAGGCGAGCCTACCGCCTCCATTGCCAACTGCCTCCCACACCCTTCCCCCGCACCATCCGGGTCCAAAAACATCGCTTCTGCCATCACAACTGAATTCGATGCGGTGCCAGTATCGTTTGGTGCATTTGACGATTTAGCGCCTCCGGTTACGTGTTTGATATTCTCACGAGACACGAATCGTGAATTCAAACGCTATATAATAGTTTCATTTTTTTTTCATGACAAATGTTGGCTCAATTTTTAAGCAAGAGGAAAAATTTTTTGTTCCAAAAATAGTCCATTGCCAAAAGTTTGTTCTGAAATTGAAACTTACTAAAACCACTTGTTAAGAATTTTAACAGTAACATTGCCAAATGTAAATTTTCAAAGAACTGGAATTTGTCTTTTATACTCAAGTGTGTAATGGAGAGAGCCGACGCTCCCACACTGATTTGGGGTTAATATATTTCTTTTTAATTCAAATTACCCAATTTTACCTAAGATAGATCTGTCAGAGTCTGATCATTCACCATTTCGGAAATAAAATTATAGGACGTCTGCCGTTATAAGGTAGGGTTGGTTATAATATACTAACTAGACAGCTCCTACCCTGTCATATTTACTCATGTAGATTCTGTAATTTGAAATTGTGCATTTTTAAGAAACTTATTTTCATGTTCAAATCATATCATCAGGCATGTTCTGTCACCTAACAGCATGTCTCAGGTGAAGCAATCTGCAGGGAGCGATGTTGCGTCGCTGGTTAATGACCATTGCACCACAGAAGAAAAATAGATCTGAAAATAATATGCGACCTCTTGAACGTACTTTATATCTTTTGTTCGAATGTGGTTTATTTCGAGATGGACACTGAATTGAACTATGATACCTTATCAAGGAATGTGGTTCAGAGCGAGGGTGTGGTGTTCATGAAATCGTCAATAGCCGGCTATAAAGGATGCATGTGACATAGAATAAAGCGCCATGTGAATGGGGTCGTGCTGCATATTGTGATGACCCACGTAGAGGCCTAACCTGCATTGTTCTACAGATTATCGATTCTCGCCTTATCTTCCGTACTCATTGCCGTGGAATAAATAAAATAATGAATTCACTACTGCGAGATCGGATAATTCCTCTCATCATCACGAGGGAACTTTTTCAAATATTCTTCGACAGATTTACGGTCAACATTACAGGAACTGCATAAAATATTTAGTACGACACGAGACATCAAATTCAAACTAGAGATGTTAATGGTCTCATATGAAACTGCTATTTTCATTGCTACGAATGCACTTAATCTCTATCATATCGCTGATTCTGTGTCACGTATGAATAATATTTACGCAGAAGATAACTCGGTGAATAGCTCAAAGGCAAGAAATATCCATGTACTTTTGATTAATACAATGGGTAGATACGTGTGCAATCGTGTTATATTTGATACTAAATTATGTTGAGCGATTATGTAATAAATAACACACTGCAAGGTATATCAGATACGACGATATAGAGAGAGTAATCTCATTAACAGGAGAGCAAATTCTCATCCTCCAAATTTCTCTCACCTCTATTTTTTTATTCGCTGGGTTTAGTGTTTAAAGAACCGTATTAGACTATGGTCATTTACCTTGTGACCAACCACTTGTGACCGAGAAAGGTCGAGATTGTTATATAATCCAAACTAATACATAAATGCGTAATGAGAAAGCGTGTTTGTCTGTTTGTTACTTAATCACAGCTAAATCACTGAACCGATCGTGATAGAATTTGGCAAGGATAAAGTTAAGACGCCCAGGATGAACGTAGGCGGTTTATTTTTCTTTTCAAAATGCGTGAAAAGGTAGAAAACGATTTTGACCATAAATGTCGATGAAATCGGGAAAAAGAGAGGTATTTTCGCTTACGCCACCTAAACGGTTAGAGATAGGTGGTAACTATGAATTTTCCCCTCAAAGAGTTCTACAAAACAGTCCGCGACAGCACATGTATATCTACAAACGTTTACCTACATTATTGACAAAACTTTATTAAAAATAGGAGTGTTAAAATACGTAAATTTAAGAGCATAATTTAGGAAGGAAAACATCAATCATCAACAAACATTATATTTGTTTTGTGCATTTAACAACGACTAAAACATATTTAAGTAGTAAAATTTAGACGCATTGTACAGATTTATTGAAATGCTGGAGCCGTAATGGCGCCGTTGTGTCTTGCCTAGGAAGCGAAAATTCGACCTACGAGTGGGTTCGTTGGCCTAAAAAGTAAAAAAATTCCGGACAACGCCGGGTAATCAACTAGTATTGTGTAATTAGGAACCTATTACATTAGCCCATTTCTACTTACATTTATGTTTTTATCGAGCGAAATTACATGACCATCAACTTTGAGTACTAGGTCACTAGCGACAACACTCTTGTTGTCGGTGATTGGTGACCCAGAGTGGCCGAGGTCGTCAAATACCATTGTTTATGAAGGAGTCTACCGTATCGACCTTGAAGTGACAGCACTGGCGAAGCTCTCATACAGTTATTCGTGGCTGAAGAGTAAGGTTCTGTATAGATCATGCTATTTCATGGCTTCATCCCCGTTCGATTCTCGTGAAAGCAGATTCGGTTTTAATATAATTTCGTTTTTTTTTTTTTGTTTTTTTTTTCTAAACGTCATTACATGCTCAACGCATTCCGAACTCTCGCCACTGGTGTCACTGGAATAATTTGACGAGCAGAGATTGCAGATCATTGATAAAATTATTTTGCCAGCTTCCTGGTGTGATGATGTTTCAAACAACGTCGCGTATTAGTCGAATTGTACGCTGATGAATTAAAGTACTGTTCTACATAAATGACTCTTCACCTTTTTTGGGGGGTCATGGAGAGTTTAATCGTTATTTAATGATGGGTATAGTGATAAATGATATGTGCTTATGTTTAATATTAATAAAAAACACAGAACATATACGTTTTTAATGAAAGTTTCATAATGAAGAGAGAGAATTAATTACTTTTATGAAGAGAAGCGGTATATTTAATTATGAGAAGTATGTATTGATGGAATCCAATTAAATGTTTGAATACTATGAGACATATCGTTCAATCTTGTCGACTATGGGAACTGCGAATAAAGGATATTACTAAGAGTGAAAAATGTTACATAGAATATAACACCCGAGCAATGATACAATTTGGTACCAAAATATGCAGATACACAAAAAAGTTGAAAAAAAACTTATCAGTAGTTAGATTTTTTCTCTCTTTATATTTTCTGCAGATATTTGAAACCAGTCTCTGACGTTCTTCTCTTGTTCACTTAAATTTCTGTTTCGAGCGATAGACTTCATCTCCAAGCGAGAGCACAACTAGAGCAAATGGGAAATTTCCTTCATAACTCAATACCTTTCTTAAGAAACCGTCGATAGAGAACTGGAACGACTTTCTGTACTACTCTTTTCTATCGAGTTCTTCACCGGCAATTGTATGCTCTGCAGAATAGCACACATTTCGAATGTAATTCAAAAAGTAATTACCAGTCCAATGAGCACATAATACTCTGGCTCAACATTCAAAGAGACATCGAAAGCTCCGCCTTTGAACAAATACTATAATTAGAGGAGTACGTTAATTAGAATTTCCAGTCAGGTAGAAGGAAGCTCAGTTGTTGATTTTCTAAAGAGCTGAAGTCTTCCTAATGACCTACTTCCCAACACACAGCGAGAAACGCGTTCTACGCTACATTACAGAACATAATTTCAGGTAAAAGTCCTCAAATATCGCCTCCCCTTTGGAGAAACGAATTAAATAAAACAGTTTGTACACATTCGGTATCCAAATTTGGGAGTAATGACGTCTTGGCATCTTTTTGGCTATGAATTATGTATTTCTGTAATTTCGTTTATCTCAAAGAGGAAAAATTTCAATCAATATTATCGATTTTCTCCCTTTTACTGGCGTTTTCATTGTCCCATTCAATCATCATCATATTCATAAACAGGGAAACGTTCTCACTCGTAAACATACATGCGTAAGTGTATCGGGTATTTCATTATCTGGAGCGCTGCAACACGATGGAACATATGTTCACCGCAACATGTATCAGGTGTTTCTAAAACACCTAGACTTAAATTTCTGTTTCAAAACAAGTATTTACCAATGATATCTCTACGTACAAGGACCGTCCCACAAGAAACTCCCTTTCGATTTCCTGCCTTGAAATGGATGGAGCTGTCTACGCATGCGTCGTACGTATATTCCTAACTTGCAAACATTCTCCCATAGCTGACCCCATCTAGACGTGACGGAACGTCACATGCATTTCTGGGAAAAAACAAAGCAGTCAAATGTCATGACACGTAGGTGAACGCCCGGTGGAAATACCGCAGACAGACGGGTCCGCGGTGTGAAATACATCTATGCAAGCCAATCCTTTTTTTATGTTACGAAGCGGATAATTTGGTTCAGCGCGTAACACTGGAGTTCAGCTCATTTCCGGAGGTCAGCTGAGGGATATTTTCGTGGTATGGTACCTGTAGTCTTAGTATTTTTTTCCATCTCGTAGGTCCCTCCTTCCTCCAGCAGAATGCGATGTGTTCTAGCCATCAATCAACAATAACTGCGAACGAATTCAAGAGCGGAGAAGGAAAAGCCGAAAGGAGACATGTAATGGAACGCTTCCTCAACGCTTCCTGAAGCAGCATTTGGATTATTGCAGTGACGAGAAGGATCGATGCTCCAACGCTAATTTCTCTCCTGGTGGAGGCGTCTTAATGGGACGGCGTTGAAATGATCACTCATGCGACGGGTATAAGGCGAGTGATGAGCGTGGTGTTTTAAAAATGGATTGGAAGTCAAAGAGTAATATTCCACTAGCTGGAAGAAAAATACGTCGACTCAAGGAGTGGCATGATGGATGTAAAGGCGGGACTCATTGCTCAAAAGTCTACCAACATAGAAACAATAACGACGAATGCTTTAGAAATGCTCAGTAAAGACGATCTGATTCTTCTTAATTACAAGCAAATACATTTTTCGTCACCAGAGTAAATATATTTTCTCTCACATCACTTCAACACATTAAGTACTATACGTAAAAGTGACATGAATTTTTATGACAGGACAACGTAAAAAAAGGGTCCTAATGACCTTGACGAGCCCTAAAGCCCCCAGAAAAATAAATAATAAATAAGAGCAAAAAAATGAACAATGCAATTTTTATTATAATGGAGGAAACACTGAAGAATTTGGTGCCTATATTTCAGCTACATTAAAAATATATACGAAAATAACGTTACATTAGCGTTGTGTGGATTCTTGTCAACTATTTTTTGCCTCTGTCCTCATTTTCAAGCACTACTAATTAGTAAGTGTTTTATTGTAGGCCCGATTCTTTTTACGTTCAAGATTTCTTTTCTGAGCTATTCACAAAAATATTAATATTATTCAAAGACCATAAAAGGTCGTAAGTTTTTAATTATTTATTTCATTTTATCATACATTGCTTTATTCATTTTTTTTATTATTATTTATCTCTTAGAAGTTCAACGTTCGTGTATGATCAGTTTACTGACTACTACAAACATTTTCAATAGATATCAATGAGGTTTCGAAAACAATCATTAACGCAAAAAAGTTAAAACCTGACACTCAGCTAGAAAATAATAATAGCATAAGTCGTAATTAATTGGCGGGTACATTTAATCCTCGGTACGTAACACCAATAAACACGAATAAAAGTGGCAATGAAGACATAATAAAATTGTCTGGGACATCGTTAACAGAAAAAAAGCAATTATGAAATCACATAATACTTTAATTTTTTTTTTTCGATTATTGAAAATGTGATAAAGAGAAGTATTGATGGAACGCAAGGAAGAACTAGAATGCTAGTTGATTCATAGTATATGCGCAGATAAAGACACACAAGTGACGATCAAATGCTCAGAATGGAAATGTGTCCGCAATAGATCATAAGTGGTGCGTGAGATGATAGAAAATTAACATCGATATAAGGGTAGATTACGCACAGCTTCGTGTAGACGTCAGAGAAAGAAAATTAACAAAAAGATGCCATAAAGACAAAAATAGGTGTAATATTAGAAATACAATTTTTTTTTGTAAATGCGACCTTCCATGGTTTGCGTTTATCATTTTCCGCTTGAACGCGTAATTAGTTACGTATCTATTAACATCTGTTAAATTAGTCAGTAAAGCATGCGATAAATTGAAGTACTACCCTAACTTTAAAAAAAAACTATAGGGAAGCGTCGGGATTCAGATTTTGAAAAAGGGAGACTCCATATAATAAACTTTCTTACATGGGCTCTTTTGAATATATTTCCAAACTTAAAAAAAAAACCTGTAGCCCTGGGTTACTCCATTAATCTCTTAGACATCTTCCCTTCTTTCTTTGTATCCGTGTTCTCCCAAGTCCCCAAAGTATTTCTCCCGTCTCTACGAAATATTATGGGGCAACTACTTTAAAATCATTTCCTCGAATAAATTTTAAACTTTTTAGTAAAAGTGCAAACCTGCAATTGTTCAAAATGTACAGCATTCCCGCTAAGTGTTTTACTGTTTCGTTTCTTCTCATTTTCAATATCTCGTCGCCAAATATCATCAGTATTATCTATCTTCGTATTACACAGTGTTGATTACATGCGAATGACTTCTTCATGCAGAGGTTACTTAAAAGAACCATCCTCTTATCTAAGACTAGGTCGTTAGAATGTTATAACGAGTCGCTATAACGTCTCTTACACACGCGTAATGTTTCACCCGCCATTACTGTCTTAAGAAACATGAAAATGTGATGATTCGGGATTAAAAATATTTGTTTCCAAAGTTAGTTTATGTGAGTAGTATTCAACTCGCTGTCGGACTACTCTACACGAATAATAAATTTTATATTTTTCGCAACGAACATGTTTCAATAATGGAGAGGAGGATTTCTTTTTACTTATCCGGTAATTTATACAAAGGAAAAACATTGGAATTACAAGTAATTTGAAATCTAAAATTATTTTCGAACAACAGTTTTAGTACAAATGTTTTGTTTTGTTGCTCATGAATCTTCAACTGAGACAATAATTGTTTTAGATTCTCTTTACTTACGATACAGAAATCTACGCAATAGAAATACAGAATTTACGATACAGATATCTACTCTATTATCTGCGAATTTTGTGTTGTGGATATTTTATTCCAGGTTAAGATTGAAAACTTGCCATAATCTGTTATAAATGTGTATGTATACTTGTAACCTTTAAATAAAAACTATTCATATATATATANATATATATATATATATAATGAAAATGCAAAGTACATACGTTATTTCTAGCTTAGGTTTTTTAATTTTTTTATCCATCATTTGTGTTCGAACATCGCCAGAGAATTAGCCCACAGAATTACCATCTTCAGAGAATAAATTGAACTAGAACGTTCTATTCAACGCCCGAAACTTAAAAGCTTGTGCTTTAGATGTTCGAACAGAAAATGGATAATGTCCTCAAAAACGTCAATCAAACTGATACCATGTAGTCAGAAATAAAATAACTATAACCGTTCTTTGCGAAGACAGGTGTGTGAGTATACATGTATTTGTAAGACTCTGCACCTCTTTATGAGATACCAAACTACTTTCAGGACTCTCTACAAGGCTGAATATCTGAATCCGATTATATTTTATTCAAAATACTGAGAAAATCGAAGAGCAGCTTAAAGTTGTTTTATATTTGGCCACTTCTCTATCTATCGTATATCTTCATTTCGTCTCGGGTCTTTATTGGACCCAGGAATAATTTAATTTTCTATTAGGACATATGTTATTAAAAATAGTGAAAAAATGAAATAATCAAAATAACGTAAGTGCACGAATTAATTAGATTTTGTGAGCAATATCTTTTCCTATTTGAATTAAACGTCTGTTGGCGTATGTCAAAACAAATTCTAAATCGGGTCAAGAGTTTTTAAAATAAATTGTTCACATCTTATTTCCTCAAATCAATAAAAATTTAAATTCACACAAAATCAAATTTCGAGGTTGAAAAAGAGAAAAATTAAATTTGGGCTGCGCGACTAAAGCAGAGAAGTTCGTAAACACAGCACAGAGGCGAGCTAACTCTATTTCATTACAACCAGTGAGTGGGTAGCCGCAGGACACGTTGATGCGGAAAGAAAAGCCAGGCTTCGAACATCTCCCACTGGGGAGGGGTGAAGGCGGTCGCCGACAAATAGACTTGGCCACAGAGCCAAAGAAAACGTCTCGACACAAACGGATTACAGGGTGCGGCGAATCTCAGCGGGATACCTGGAAGACGGAGAGCTACGACAAGGTAAGGAGATGAAAAGATAAGGGATTTGGCGACACATATGGAAGAGTTGGCAAGTAAAGTGATAGAGAATAATTGTTGAAGTGATGGATCCATACTAATGAAAGTGAGATCTATGGAATGTCTATGGCGTGGAAATCAGGACACGTAGTCCGTGAAATTAACTAAAATTATAAAGAACTCCTCTTGAGGATTGTTGCAAGTGAAGTGCACGGCATGGTTAATATTGACGAAATATTAGTGCGGAAAAACAATTAAAATTGTCTTCTAATCAGTAGATGAACAACATTCGCATAACCGATTACTACCAAGCGGTACTAATGCGCCCGCCAGAGTTCAGTAGCAAATGCGATCAACGCACTGAACGTAAAATCGAAGTGACCGAATCGTAGAAATAAAATCAAAATAAGGTTATGAATAACATTTCTATCAAGCACATATCATAAGAGTAACATGAAAACCAATGAATGACATGTTTTCCGAATGTTTCATTAGAACTCCGGGCAACGTCTTTCACAATTAGCAACTTATCAAAAAGTGTTATCATCTCAGATGAGATATTGCTTTTTTGTCTGAATCTCAACGTCCAGATTGGTCCCGAAATCCAATCAACCTGTATTAAAGTGATTAAAGGTCATCGCACAGAGACATACTCAGCGTAATCTGCGAGAAAATGAGTTTCTGGTAGATTAAGTGTGCGTAGCCTGAAGACGCTGTTCATCACATCTCGTGTAAAAAGGAATAATGGGGCTAATCATTCTCCATGTCCAGGGGGGGGGAGGAGGGTGGCATTCCTCGTACCCTATTACGAATAGTTTGGCCACAGTAATTTAATAAATATTAATTAATTAGAATCACAGAAAAACAAGAGGGAATTATCGAGTGCCCCAGACGCCAATGAGCAGAATCTTGGAGATGGCGAGTTCAGTATCGCAGTGTAGCCCTTGTTGCATATGTGAGCACAGTCATAATTTAATATATACCCGGAATACTACATCACGTTATATCATGGGAGTCGGGGGTAAATACGGCTTTATTTAATGAAACGAAATGAATGAATAATGAACAATAAGATGTAATATGATATATGAAGAGCTAATAAAATTTACTTAATCGGCGAACTGTTTTCCAACTGTACAAATTGTTTGTTTGTTTGTTTTTTATTTTGTGTAATTGATTTCAAAAAATTACGAAGATAGTTTCTACATTCGCAATAAAAGTAAATAATCAAAATATCTGGAATCTCCTTATGTCTTTTTTTTTTAAGTTCGCCTTCGACTATTTTGTAAATATCACATAGTTGACTATTTGGCTAAAATCTCCCATACCCATCGCGTTAATGACCAATGTGTAAATTCGAACATATTGTAACAACAACATTATACTATTGATTTGTTTTGGGTCTTTTTGTTATACGTGTACCGAAAACTAAAGCAGAATTTAGGTAACTATTAAAAAAAACATATCCACTTCTTTTCTGAAATTATATCACTAGTGTAGGCTCTTGGTTCAATGGCATTTAGCCCTCCATTTCTTACTCTAAATATATTTGAAGAAGTGACCATTGACAGAGGTTAAGCCCCCGACAAAAGGACCCAAATCAAAGGGCAACCCCTGAGCTCCCTGCAGCAGTCGCAGATTGCTCGCTCGGACGAACTTGGCGCATCACCAGATTGTTCGCGCTCAATTAACTCCAGATTCAGTGGTGGAACTGGAGCCAAACCCTCCACTTCACTCCTCCTTTGGCAGATGGCTGACAGAATGGTGTTGGGGGGGGGGGAGACTGAAGTGCGTGAGAAGATGGAACTGAAGTACACCTCTCGTGAGATTTACTTTTTGTCCAAACGAAACTTGGTAGTAGAGTCCTCGCGGGGAAAGAATAGTAACGAGAGAAATCGCGACGTTGTCAAATGTCCGTGGATAGATTACGTAAAAAGGCATCTTGCGGCCAAAGGTTATTGTAGGAGAATTGTATGATGAGCTACCCCAGTGACGTTGGTGCCTCTCAACTTGAATATTCTACCGTTTTGGCCATTATGCTTGAGTGAATCTCATTTAGGTGCAGAGTCAGAGTTGGAAAGATCTGTCGCACCACGTCTCTACCTATCGTTCGTACGACTACAACACAAAGCAGAAGAGAACCTCAACAGGATATGGAGAAAACTTTAGCATTTGTACAATAAAGACGCAGTCACATGGACATGAAAAGATACACACATTCTTTTTTAACGTTTGAGATGAATCATGACGGACAGCCTAATGTACACCGATTACGGCTGCGGAAATGGACGTAAGGATTTAAGATGTCTTACATTTTTCATGGTTAGAATGTGTGAAACATGCATGGTTCGGATGTATGTAGGTGAATGCTTGAGCTAGAATTTAACATAAATTTCGTACGGAGTTTTCTTCAGTAAGGAGTTTTCTTTGACATAAACGCGTTTGGATGTTCAAAAACGCTTTTTCTGGACCAAGGAAGGAGAGAGTTATAGCAAAAGCACCTAATAATTCACCTCGTTCAAGAATTTAAAAGTATAATTGGTGTGTCGTAAAAATACCAGAATGTACCTAGCACATTCGGATTTTGCATTGTATTGCAATTACTCGCATCAACTATCATGATCTAGCCTCTGAAGAGGCTGAAAATTTGAATATAATGTTCATACTGCCGGAAGGTGATACATTTTTTGTTCTAATTATTTGCGACCTTTAGGGTTTATTTTCCAATCTTCGCATACGTAAATTATTATTATTTTTCATAATTTACCGATCAATTAACCACAAAACACTATAAAAGTGGTTTCAGTTCAAAAATTCAACTTGGCAAAACATGCAGTACTCGTGTAATATCAGCCACGCATACAATATGTAGGAATATATGGGTGACCCCGCCTCCATTGTTTGCAAATCAAATGAAAACAATATTGACTAACACACTTTCGTTTATATAATTTATAATTAATTTTCTGGGAATTCCTCTTCCACCGCTGTGACGCTAGGTGCACAATGGACGTCCAAACCGTAATCATACTTCATAATTTAATGATTATTCGTGATTTCATTCCAGAATTTCACCAAACGTTGTAAAACGGCAATCCTTGTTGGGTCTTTACATTATTTAACTCATGAATAGGTTTTGTTAATTTCCATCGAGTTTATCACTTTCATTTACACAGTAATGCCCTCTATTCGGTTTTGTACTCGAATAATGATGGGTTAATTATTAAATGTGACACGTTCATTTCACGTTATGGGTATAATGTATTCATGAAATCAATACGGAAGTCGTTTTTTAACGTGACATCAATTATAACGACGTTATATTTCGTCAATTACACATCACAACTCAATTTTGTCCATCTAATTTTGTCATCTCAGTTATACAAAAACTAGAGAAGAAGTGTGTTTCAGAAACTGGGTGTTTCAGACTGTTCAATACTCGGAGTCGTTAAAGAAAAGAGAGAATTTTCCCGTTTGTTTTCCCCAATCATTGACGTCAAAATATCCGAATTCAATACGAACAGAACTCTTATTCCTAACATCTCCCATCACCCACAAACGATTCCAATTTAAGTCTATTACAAACCATAATCCCGTCTCGTAGGATCCATTTGGACCTCATACATTGGCCATTCCGACCACTGTGCAATGCGACACCTAACGTCGAGAAGCGCTTCCATTGCCATAGCTGAGGAGATGAAGTCATCGTTTCGGTGGGCGTTAGTGTGCTTGGGACTCGTTTAAATGCAAGAGACCGCTGCTATCGCCAAGTCGCTCGCGGGGCCTATCCTTTTGTACGCGTTTTTATTGCGAGAAAGCGAGTTTGGATGTATGTACGTTCTTTTTCTCTCTTGCTCTCTCTCTCTCTCTCTCTTCCCCCTCCCTGCGATTTTTCGAGGGTAGAAGGGCACCAAAGTCACAGTCAGCGTTTCGAACCGAAGAGGTCTCTCGGGGACAGTCAGTCATGGTGTGCGCGTTTAGGGTGAAGGGGTGAAGAAGACGATCGCAACTAACGGTGACACGTTGGTACGAGGTAGGGGGCAAAAGGTAGGTAATTCAAGTGACTCGGTTTAAATTGGGCTGTGTGGAACGGCGTGGCACCGAAGTTGAAGTTTGTCTCCACCGATAAAAGCAATAACTCCGAATACTCGGGGAATAAGCGAAATCAAAATCATGAAACACAGTAATTAAATTGAAAATCAATAAACCTTACTAAGTACAAAGAAAAAGTACCTCGTAGCAGATCTAGAATCAAATCTTGAGAATCCTGCATTGTACATCAAAATACGGTGCCTGGCCTAAATATTTTGGATCGCTGGCAGAGGTTCTAACTAGCGTAGTGTTCACCACTTTCACTCGAGCGAAATTATTCCAGTATTCATTCAGTGCTAAACGAAACAGAAGCACGAGTTATAACTATTCTAAATAGTTATACGTTGGTTTCCTAGCAGTGCTTTGTTTTCTGCATTCCCACCAGAAGTGAATGAAAAATGGGATATTTAATGTTATGTAAATCAAAAAGGAAAAACAGAAAGCGAAAACATATTTCAAGCTTTCTGTTCTCAGTTATCGCTGATACCTAGTGACGTTTTGATCAAAACTAGATCATTCTTGTTGATAATTATCGTATATTAAGATAATTCCTGAATAGAATAGATCTGAAGGTTGGCGATAATTTTTTACATTTTCTGTACTTTTGGGTGACTATTAAAAATCCATTTTTATTAATGACAAGGTAAAATTTAATACTCTCTATAAGAAATGCCTTAATTTAAAATAAGCTGGAATATCATCTTCAGTAAATATTCGATATAACGGCGAAGTCCATTCTCACTCTAGGGAAATTTTGAACAAGGTACACTGGAAATTTTAATTTCTTCGATAATTCTACGAGATAAAGAAGAATAACAGCTACAACGTTTCTTCCTCATCGGGAAGACTCCAAAGAAGAGCAATATTGTAATTCAAACCCCATTTAAATTTACACAAAGGTTCTCGTATAGAAGCCACTTCGGTGCGCCGCAAATCCGTGTCCGAGCCTTCTGTGTGCTCCTGTGCTCCGAGTTCTCTTTCCACCTTCCACTTCCCCCTCCCCCCAAAGCCATCCCGTCACCAGAGGCCGTAGAGAGCGTCCCGGAAGCGCCACTCCCCAATTACTCGACAGTGCCACGCTGGACTCTTACAGCCGCAGAGCGCTTCTAGTGGTCTACCTCCACCAACTCGCGACTTCATTGCACCTTCCTTCCACAACAACCTTTACTCCGCAGTGACCACTTCCCGTCAGAACATACCAAGCTCCTAATTTCATTTTCGATCACTACATATCATTTTCACTCTCCATATTGCAATTTCATAACCGTCTTTGATGATCCGCAATATTTTTCCCATTCTATTCTTCCTCTACTCAATTCTTCTCTTGGTCTTCTCCATATTGTTATCTCATCTCTGCTGTCTATTCCCATTCATTCGTGATTTTGTCTGCATATTATCCTTTTAATTTCTTGACTTAGGTCGAAAAGTTGCGTAACGCAACCAGTGGGGGAGAGGATATTTTGATGCCGTTACACTGCGCTAAACAAGTTGATCACGAGTGTTTAGTTTTACGGAGTGCTTTTAACGTTTAAGTTTGTTATTGTAGTCCTTACCCTCAACCGCTTGTTGAAAGCACAGAGCAATGAGAAACTAACAAATTAAGGCAGTATCTACGTTATTACTCATCCCCTCATTATATATCCCCTCATTACTCAAAACGCTATGACTTTTCTCATCGGATGAGGAACAGGAGCAGGAATCGTGTTACATAATTTGCCCATTGAAGGGGGAAGTCGTATCGTAACCGAGAGAGAGGAGTGTTACAATATGGTATTTTTTGCGTAACGTAATCTTCACATCTCTTTCAAATCTTGCACCAGTAATTGTCGATCAGTGACTCTTCTTAAATGATCACTTCTTCCTTGTTCTGCAGTTTCAATATTTCTGTGGATCACCACCAAAGCCTTAACACCAACTCCCTTACACTAAACAGTCACCACTTTTCCTAGAATTTCCCTTCTTTTGTTTCTGGAACGAGCAGCTTTTTCCTTGAGCACGTTCGCGGAAGGTAGTCGCCACCTTGACTGCAGGAGGCTCCAGGGGTCCGCCGCTACCGCCATATCTTCTCCATAACCACCGCAGTCTCCACATCCCCAAGGACCTTCGGTGGCGCTATTGTTTTCTACAAATAACGGACTCTGTCCCATTAATTTTAAATGAAGTGGCGGCGGCGGCGGCGGCGGCGGCGGCGGCGGCGGCGGCGGCGGCGTAGTCACTCCTTCCCTCCTGGCGTCGTCGTACCGCATCGCGCCACCGCCGCCGTGCTGCGCCACTGTTCCCCGCCCGCTTCGCTCCCGGCGGCGGTGGCGCACGGGGCAAACGCGATACAATTGTGTGGGGAATTGCGGTCCCAGGAGCACGCTATAATAAGAGAACTTCTTGCGCTTTCTTTTCGCTGTTCGGGGGCAGCGAGAGACGGGAAAGATGGCTTTGAGAGAGAATAAAGGGTTGGAGGCGACGAATCGGGAGGTCAGTGAGGACACGTATGATGCGGAGTTTGTTTGAAATATTTAGGGGAGTTGGGCAGAAGACGGCGCTCCCGCTGAAATGCGACGAAGTGGGAGACAAAGGAATGGGTAGGGAAGATGGAGAAGAAATTGAGAGATGGATTTGGTACGCGAGGGAAGAAAGAAAAAGACTGAAGATTTAGGAAACAAACATGTGGAGGACATTGAATTAGTTAACTCAAAGCCATAGATCTCAGAATACGTACGGAGAAGTAGAGAAGAACCGCGTGAGGACTACGGTAGATCTTAAATGTTGCCGACAGACTCTGATTACAAAGGGGCGGAGATGGGGTAGAGCATGAAAAGCAAAGAGAATGCAATAATTTTGATTTCGTCTGATAAAAAAATAGAAAGATGCGAGTAAGGATCAGAGGAAAATGTGAACTAGTGGGCATGTTGCTACTTGATATCCCGTCATGTGTGTCATGAAATACAGACCTATAGGTCTAGCTACAGAGCTTAATTGTTAATTTCCAGCTACAGAGCTGACTTGAAAGGGTTTTTAGTGACTTGCGGACAGATGAGGTCATAGAAGAAATGTGAAAAGTAGCTTTTGGATGAACTTTCTGTAGTTGCGTGTCTGTAATTTGTTCGTATTTTCAAGCAATTTACTATCGCCAATTAAGATATTACGATTTAAACAATATTTTTAAAAAATTACGCTTCGTTACTAACTAATATTCCAAGTTTACGATAAGTAAATTACGAGAAGTAATTTTTAATTACTACTTGTATTAAAATAAAAATCATGTTATACCTTAGCTTAATGATGAATACTCACATGACTATACATTTAGCATTTTAATACTAATTAAATTACTTTAATCTGTTTCGATAGTGCCTAATTCAGTTGTTTACAGCTCAATAATGTAATATTGGGAGTTCATCATTAAATAATTCATGAAGATATAATTGAAAAGGGCGTACTTTTTTTCTCCTTTACATAATTATAATAAATTTGAATCTTCTGTTAATTACTTTAAAAAATTCGTAAGTATAATTATTTTTATGCCATATTTACACACAACCAAGAAACCGTGTTTAAACATTTTCCGAGTGCTTGGCTGATTCCATAAGTATACATTAGGTCCCTTTTTTTCAGGTCATAACCAAAATTAATGTAAATGTTACTCTATACGAATTCAACCTGAAATCGTTGAATTACCAAAATTCATTGCTTAGAATGCGCGGCCCTGGTGTTACCCTATTAGTAGTATAACACATTTAACAAACACCTATTTGTGAGGTTTCCTTTGCATTTCAAACAATTAAACTAACAAATATTTGGATTTACGGAATGTGGTTCCTTATTTGGTTCCTTATTTCGCAATGGAAGACATAGTGCACGAATAACATTGGTTATATTATACATTGGACAACCCAACACGTATCGCTTATATCGTGCCAAAACCCGGTGACGTTGGAACACTTGTCATACTGCTCTATAAAAAATGGGGACAATATTATCATTAATATCTTTGTTTGGACGTTGAGAACACATTTTAAAAGAACCCACACTCTTCTATGCTGTTTTGAGAACTGTTACAGAATTTATCAAAAAATCCTTTATTTAACCGATTCATTTCATCTTTAACTCAGACAGTAATCTATATACATATGCCTATGACATACCTATGGAAAGCACAGTATATGCGATTCGCATTGCTGATTTGTATAACAAAATGTGAGTAGCCTAATTTATCCAATAAACTCTTAAGAATTAAATTAATTAAAATAAACTTATATATACACAAATGATTAATAAGTTCAGTTAGTTATTTAAAATAATTTAATAGGTATGAATGCGAGTCTGGTAAATGGAGTTTGAGAAATNATATATATATATATATATATATATATATATATATATATATATATATATATGCCTTAATAATTAATTGCGGAATTTGATCATCGAGAGCTATACATAGAAAAGCGCTGGAAAATAAAAATTATTTAACCAGGGAAGTATGGAAGTGACTATTCGTTTAAACCGCTAATAAGGGCTAATGAAATAACGTAATCCAACTTCCCTTGAAATAACATAATTCTATAGATCCGACGACTACTCCACGACCTAACTTTGCGCAACCCCTAAGTGCGCACACCACGTCCCCAAGTGGAGGTCGTTTCTGGAATAATATCTCTGATTTACATTTAACTGCCGCAGTGAGAGGACGCTTATGAAGCTTTATACAAGGTTTTCTGGTCCCGCTCCACAGCTCGCTCCTAGGCAAAATACGAGCATTGAAGAGCTTTTGGCGGGACTGAATTAGGAACCAACAAAACGGGAAAATTTCCTTGACAGTGGTTTTGGTTTATGAGGCCCAAAGTCGTGGAAAATTGCATGTGAACTCGTACTCAAAGCACGTGAAATTTTAAAAACAAAAATGAACGGTTTGTAAAAATAATTGAACAAACTTTCATATGTGACTCAGTTATGAAGGAGTTTGACGAACTAAAGGAGAGATTTAAACACTGCTTAGTGCATATTTCAATAACCTTCTCAAGGGATATATGAAAAATATTTAATTAAAAAAATTTAAGTACGTAGGTAATTATTATTGTAATTATTATTATTATTATTATTTATTTATTTATTTTTTGTGGGGCTTTAGGGCTCGTCAACATCGAGGTCATTAGAGCCCAATTATTATTATTATTATTATCATTATATTATTATTTGTTCTAAAGATAATTTTGAAATAATTTGTACGAATTCGACAAAATTTAGACTAAATACTCCGCAAATGTGGGCAGGAGAAAAGAATATATTACACGGTGTATATTTACAATACATGATGTTATAAGTTTTATAACAAAAATATAGTTATTGATTTTCTTTTCTGCAATTAAATCACTAACAATACATTTGGAAGGGCAGTGTTTCAAAAATTTGGTACCTGTATAAAATAAATGAATTTTGGTTGTGGAGTACTACATAGTGTAACATAGCGAACGAAATATGACAGTGATTTCTCGTACTCGAAAAAAGATACATCCGGAGCATGTCATCATCATTCATACACTGACACACTGTATTTCCTGAGTGTGCACACACATATGTGTATGATTATACACGGTTGTAGTGTTAAAAATTTAGCCTTTAATTCACCTTTCGCGAGTAGTTATTCCTTATTACCAAGCGATTCTTATGAAATACGACACATCGTACTCATTAGCATAGACTTACAAACTACTGACAGACATGCAGATAAACAAACATATGGAGACAAACAGACATCCTCATCCTATCAAACTAACAGACTAACAAACATATCGAGGCCAACTTAAGATATAAATACGGAAATATCAAAATAATTAACGATTGCATAAAATTATTTTTTATTCTTCCTAAGATGAGATATTATATATATAAAGTAAAATATCAACGCAAATATAATTTCCTCAGTGAATAATTAAATGATTAAATTTTGCAAAGTTCGAGAAAAAGTTAGACAGTTTTATTGAATTGTATTTATATAGAAACTATCCAATAGTGGTTTGAATGACAAAATGAAACCCAGACCTTTGTAACGCTAGGAACCCAGCATGCACATTCTCTCCGGGATATTCACCATAATTGCATTGGGGGTGCTGCATCTCATTTGCTTACTAGGTTCCTGCGTGTTGGGTGTATCTTCCTCTTTTAAGCTGATCATACAAGCAAAAATGAAGTTTCTGACGTGTTAGATATCTTTTTTACAAAGAATATGCTTTAGACAGTCCTCGTGTACTTAAAAATATCGAATACTCCTCGTCAAAATTGTTTGAAATTAGAACTAAAACCATTTTCTGTAAAATGCCCTCAAGAGTTAAGCAAGCAATATTTCTCATGTTCATGCTTTAAAATATTGTTTTTTTAATACAAACACCACATACTAGAAATTGCTATGTATGAACAACTGAATTACTTTACTGATTAAATTTAACTTAACTATGCAACATCCAAAATGTTACGAAAGTAACAGAATTTTATCAACGCCCGGTTCTTACATTCATGGATGCATACTTCATATAATAAGTGTGTGTTCTTTTCTCAAGCGACAGAGGATTTTTTAATAAACTTCCGACTCAAATTCGAACTGGCTTCTCAGTTTCATCAATGGAATACATGTACAATTCATTTCTATCTTTGAAATTGAGGTATACAAATCGTAGGCGTTTAGTAATGAAGACTAGAAACCATAACAATGTATTTCTCAGGAATAGCGCAAACTAATGAAATAACCGAAAGTCAAATCAGGCGTAAAGAAGTAGAAAAGAGAAAGCTCAAGAATGTCATTATCGAGGACTCCATTGTGCAAGATAAAAAATGATTGTATGGCTATCGAAGCAATAAAATGTTATGATTTTCTAATGAGGGACAGCATCCGCTATTTAGAGAAAGCTTCACGTTGAGAATGTTCTTTTTTCAACGCGCAACAGTAAATGAGTAAATTTCCAGTACCTCTTTGAAAAGTGCAACAGGAATCATAGACTTGCTACTTAACTAATTCGACTAAAATGCGACCGTCCAGAGAAGACAATGGAACGGCTGCTTTAGGAGCAGAACTTGAATGTCGCCTAGAAAATTCATGTTTATTGAATTTCACTTTGTGCTCTGCAAATCACGCACGAAGAGAAGAATGTAAGAACTCGTGAAATATTGGTCCTCAGCAAACACTCATCTAAGATTCTTTTTATGGATTTAGAAACATTTTGAAGGTATATCTTGTTAGTATCAAATTTATTAATTTCGTTGGTAATCTATGTTAAGGTGGGACCACCATTCCAAGTTAGTTAAATCACTGAGAAGTTTAATTGTTTTCTATATTTTTTTCTAATTGTTTTAAAGCGCAACAAAATGAATAATAACGAAAAATCACGGGGTTTACTTTGTACCTATAGCTTTTAGTTCATAAAATACTACAAACAATATTGAGGAACTCGTGTGAAATACATGGAGCATGTGAAAGTTTGGCGGCAGAGTGCAACGGATTCGTGTTTTATGCATCTCACCTCGGAAAAAAGTAAAATATCTTTCTCGAATGTCCGATGACCTATGGGGAAAAGTGATGAAAAAACTACAACGGAAAATTCACTACAAATCAAAGTAAATTTCCATCACTTTCGTGATTTAAAAGTTGAATTAGACCATTAATTGTTACTGCAATTACTTCAATTAAATGGCCGGTGAGGTACGTATTTCAAATTGAAATCATAATAAGTAAACGTTACTCTGTTTATTTATGCTGATTTCAGATAGTTTAGTGTTTTAACTCTACATACGCTATACTAAAAATAATTTCAAATATTTCCAAGAATTTGCCCAGTCGACGAACAACGTTGCAATTTCCATTTGACCGGCCAGTACGACAGTCAACATGACAAAGAAACGGCAGTGAAATCCAGCGAGGTGACCTACCGTTACAACTTTCTCCCAAGACATGTAATATACCCTTCCATTATTTTTCTTTATATCCCTATTCTACACATTCCTATCGTTCGAGTTCTAGTTCCCCCATATGAAACAAGTTTTGTGTCGGTGGAGATGAATGCTAACTTTCTCACTCTTAAGAACGAATATGCCATTTCGTAGATCTTTCTAAATGCCTGTGTGTTGGTACGCATGAAGGAGCTGAACGCGCGTCATATATGCTGCCCGGTTATGAAGAAGGCCTTGCTTTTACTCCCAGACAAATACACATCAAAGACTGATCAGCAGACAATAGGTAATAATTGGAAAGAACGTGGGACATTGTTTTCAGAGGTAGACGAGATGGAAAGGTCTAGTGAATCAGTATGGCTAGTTTAATATGGAGTATGTTATGTACTACTTTCACTTATACCGTTACCCAATAGGAAATGCCTTCTTTCAACGTTTTTTTTTCTATTCTAATTTAACGATTAAAATTGAATAAACTTTTTGCGCTAGCATTGTAGTGAAAAAAGGTAATTTGTATAACTTAACTGTCTGGAAGATTGTATGCCTCGTTGAATTCAAAAACGCTTTTAGTATGTACTTTTAAAAATTACAGAATATGAAACTCGTACTATATATCTTCTAATTATGTTATTCAGTAAATATAACTTAACTCAAAGTCTCTTTTTCTTTCTTAAATAGGGAGTGCCGGGGAAGAGTATCAAAGGAGATTTAACGATCTCAAAATAAATTACATCCAGTGCTCATAAATCGGTAAGAAAAATATTTTCTCCCCCAAACCACGGTCCTTCGCTACAACCAACCGACAGCAACCCTCCGCACAAAAGATCTTTCGGAAATTCTCTTCTTTATCATATTTCCTCCTTGTTTCCCAGCGGGTTCCATGTCCCTTAAGACTGGAACCTTTCTTCTCACTGTTCTCCTTCTTCCCCCCTTCTATTTCCATACAACCTTTCTCCGTTTCTCTTTGCCGCGCTCCCTCATCACACTGAGTGTGATAGAGTCCTGCGTGGCGGAAAATTTTGAGAGACACCTTTAATTAATCGTTTCGAGTACACGGTATGAAAAGGTAAGAGTTGCGCCGCAACCAACAAGTTCCCTGAGAGAAACACACACTGAACAGTGATCCGAAATAGAAGAAGAAAGAGAGAGAGAGAGAGGATGAGATAAATTAACGAGTAATTGGCATCGGATTCTTTCTGAAACAGAATTACGGTAGTTACCTAATCAAAATAAACTTTTTTCGCAAAAAATCCTTTGAATGTGCATTTTAAAATAAATTATTAATTTCTGAGGGATAAGTCTGAAAATTAAGGAATGGTTAAACTTATCAAAAAGGTATTTAATCTGACTGCGTAATAATTAGAGTAACAGGCATTATCTATATCTCTACAGTAGATATTACATATACGTAAGCTACTGTAAGTTTTCAATACAATATACTGAATTAACAATAAAATAACTTCATTACTTCGACTTCGAAACAAAACCGCAGTTTAATTCTCAAGAAGTGGCTTACTAGGAGTAAATGAGGGCGTGATCTGATATTAAATGTGATCTAATTGGGAATGTGATTATATTGGGAAGATAACTGAACTCCAGAGAAAGAATGAATTGATTTACATAGCAATGGTTCTGGAATAGATCACTAGACGCCTTATTTATTTCATGTATTATTTTTAATAATCATTATTCAAGTAAAATAATTATCGTAATCATTAATTTGTTTTATTTGTAATAATTCATAAGGTTCTTTATTCATTCCTGAAGCAAGCCGAGATTTTCGTCTACGGTCAAGCACATGGAATGAATGACGGACTATTATGCTCCGACGAAGATAACTCGCAACTTGCAACACACAGACCTCGCACCGGAAGGAAAGTAACGAGATGTAACCAATGCGCTCGGGGTTGTCATATGTCTGCTGCTGGGGTTGTCTAGTGTAGTTCTGCCCGTTCCAGAAGGCACGCTACGGCACCCACACAAAGGTTGCTCTAACCATAGACTTAATGACACATAGACCCAACTGTCTTATGCACCAGTTGTCAGGAGGGGTAAACAGTGTAAGGTGTATCTTCACTCTCGAACATCGGCATTACTTCCATTTACTTGTGCTAGGCTCCTTCCTTTCTCTTTCCAAACCTTCCTTGGTCACCTCTTGTTCTTTTCGATCACAACGCTATTAAGGCTAGGGTACCTTTCATTTTCCTCATTTTTTTCATCCCTCTCCTTTTTTGACCTACCCCTCATGTTTTGGTATGTTGTAATTCAGGTGGGTATGGCTGAGTCATTCGGTGAGTCCCACAAGCGGGGAGAGTCATGTTGGCTCTCCCTAGTGCGTAACTGCATTTTCCCTACCTGTACAAGTTTTTAGGGATCCAATGACCTTTGATGTCGACGAGCCGTAAAGCCCCACAAAAAAATTGAACATCGGTTTAAGTGAGGGAACTCGATTCTTCTCACTGACTGTTAACAGCTGCGCACAAGTCGTTGCGCAGTCATGCCTTACCCCCTCCAAGCGGGTGTGCGAGCGAGAGGGTGACATCTCAGTATCTTTTGTCACATGTTATCACGGACAACCTACAGCAAAGAAAGTTGATTCTATTTATATTTAATTTTATGGCTCAAACTCGTGGAAAAGCACACTTCAGGTACTGTACTTTCGGCCAAAGGTTAGGTATCAAGACCTCTATCCGTCATCGTTGGCATATCAGTTACTGCCGGTTCTACGAATCGTCTGATGTAAGCGGCAACATCCGAACGTAAACATACGTAGATTCTGCTGACATGAGTGTCTAAACCGAGAGGAAGAGCCGGCAATCTTTCCCAGACTTTTTCGTGTTTTTTAGACCTCCATTCCTTTTCTCTCGCTGCGAGAACTAAATTCGTCATAAGTGCCATCTAAATTGGCAATACATTAATTAAATAGCACCATAAATTAATACCATTTACTGCGCTAGTACTAATGGCGGACCAAATGTCCATTTCCGGACATGGATTGATTAGTATGATCTTTTTTGTTCCTTTTCCCATCTCATTTCACCCCGACCCCCTGAAGTTTGTCCCCTTCAACAATATTCACCTTGTATATATTCGTAGCCCCATTCTGATCGAGTATTTTCTCGTGTGGACACTGGTCAAATTTATGAGATACTTTTGGAGTGTAAAGTAGCTCAATCTCCTCTTTGTGTTCCTACCAATTTTAACTATTTTTTACCAAACTTCTTCAATTAAATTCAGATACATCAGGATGTTTCGAGTGTTGATGGTAAGAGGAATTTCAGAGTGAGGGAGTATTACGGGTGAGAAAACGTTGCGGAGATGAGGGTGCGTGGGATTAACCGGGATGCTGAAGGCTCAGCGAGAGAACGTAGTAATTAGAGGTAACGCGTTGCAGCTCTTCCGCCCCGACCTTCGTTCCTCAAGACAAGAAAACGGAGCGGAATTAGTAAGCGTGGATAGGGAAAGGAAGTGTCGGTAGCAATGCAGAACACGGGATAGTATAATCTCGTTTATCCAAATTAACTGGGACCAGGTAAGATTAGGTTAATCGAAAATCCGGAATTCGGAGAAAAATCGTAACATAAAATCTATGCATAAAAAATACTAACTTGCTTTTCTGTTCTTTTTTTTTCAATCTTTCTCCTAACTCTCATGTCGTATCAAAATGAAACCTACGCCGAAAACAATCTCCAACTAGAGCTCTCTGACAAACTCACCGAGTCTCCATTCATTTACGGTATCATATTCGTCAGAGCGACAAGGCTAAGGTACCCCATCCAGTACTGATGAATTTCTAGTCTCTTACGCGCCCTGATTTTCAATTATTTGACTTTATATTGTATAAATATATACTACTTATGTTACGAACGAATAACCATTCGTCGTAAAACATAAACAATATATAGGGGGGACTTGTGTGTTTCAACAAGCATGGAGAAGGTTATGTATGATAGGATTCTTTTATGGACACGCTTCGGATCAACAAATTCACATTTATTATAATACAATATTTACACATATATTTCCTTAAATCTACATACACTGATTACATATACATTGGTATGGGGTTATATGGAAAAAATTTCGCGAGCGTATGTTTTTTTATATCCTGGGAGGAGTATGAGCTATAATCCAGCTAAAACATAGGATATAAAAGTAGGAACACATTATTATTATTATCATTATCATTATTATTATTATTTAGGCTGTCTCAGTCACCCTGTCTACATAGCTTTCGCAATACAGGGACTCTCATTTTTGTTCATATTCACTACCACTATGCGACTTAGCCGCGAATCCGTCCCCGCCAACGAGGAGGCGTGCTTATAACAACACACAGCACAACTATGCTCTTCGTACATGCTCTATATCCGTAACCAAGTCCCCAAAGAGTAAATATTTCCACTCCGTCTGTATTAATTTTTCCACATTTTGTAGATGTAACACATCCCGTCACGCATAATGCCGGATATACCGCGCCCTCTTTGCTCCGAAGATTTCTCCAGTCCCACAATACGTGTCACAACGCCCTGTTTGGAAACACACGTGCCCTCATCCGCTTTACCAAATCGCCGCAGATAGGAGCGCAATCACGTTAAGGTTTTCATACCTTACATAGCATTTATAAGAATAATTCCACAAAAACTTCGGAAGAACCCTGTTCTACCGGAAGTGTCAACCGTCACAAGTGACTGAAGATAATGTGATTCTCGTCGAAGAAAGAGTCAAACGAAAATCTAAATTAATTATCAAATTTTTAATTTACAAAATAATTGATCTCGTTAAACACTAAAAATCAGTATTGTTTAAAACTATTGATTACGTAGCCCTCTTTCCGTAAATATTTCCAAGTTTCGTGAATAGTTGACAATTTGACCTCAATCAGTGTGGATATAATATAAGTGTGAAACATTGTTATAGTCCCCGGGTAAAGAATAGCATGGTGGACGCAGGGGAAGGCTTTGTCGAATGGGATTTTTCTGTGTATATAACAATTTTATTCCATTTGTTTTCGGAAAATATATCATTTCCTGATATTATCTATAAATTTCTATAAATTTATTGTCAAAAAAAACAGTACAAACTGCGTATGACCACGTGGAGGGAAAAAAACAACTAATTTACTCTCCGGAAGCAAGCAAGGGACCATCCCATCAATTCCGATCAAGGGCCCTAAGGCAGAGGCGGATTAAAAAAAAAATCAGCAAAAATTCCTAGATAAGATAAAAAGTTGGCTGCGAGTTATAATACTAATAGAATGTCAATATGTTTGTAATTTTAAGCAAAAAATTACATGTACAAGTTATTATCGAACTATAGATTATTCTGAGTATAGTGTTTAAAAATCATAAGAATTGAAATAACACTAAATTCACGATTTATTGTTACAATAAACACGCCCCTAGACAAAGCCTAGAGAACCTGTATGATAAATCCGCCTCTACCAGAAGGAAAAACGGAGAAAAACCCGGGCCAGGATGGGGAACTTCGTGAAATTGTGTGAAACGTGCGGAATTAAACCTATTATAACTCCCAAGCAATGCTAGGTGAGTTCATCTAATAAACAATAAAACACCGGATGGAAGAAAGGACGCTTACCGCGTATTCGATGTAAAAACTAAGTTAGATAAATATTCACCAAACCTAAGTTAGATAAATATACACTGAAGATAAACACGTAGGACCATTGCACAACGTGTTCAACGCAGAAGGCCTACGGGCATACGCGTTTCTGGAAAACACACCCAAACCCTACAGAGTACGCATAATATTCATTTTGTAATATTGAATCAGAAAATATTGAAGTAAATCATGTAATCAACTTTTTCGCAACATATCACTCGCAAACTACCGCATTAAACAATTCTCCAGCATCAGAATAATACTAGAAATAAAAATATCACGTTCTGATAAAACTGATCCAAATAAACGCGAGTCGGATTAGCGAGGTTCTGTTGTAGTAACAAACGGGTGTGGAAGGAGAGTGGAAGATATTATTACGAAAAAGTAAAGAAGAAATTATAGGAATATAATGTGTACGCAGAGGATTATGTAGATTTTAAAAAATAGTCAAGTAAATGACAGCTAATTGAAATATAGTACAATGAAGCTTCCCTTCATCATACTTTGTAGCCTACGTTACCTGATTTTAATTATTAATCTCATTTTGAACTATTCAAAAATAGGAACAAATATTATACCCAAAATATTTCATGTAGAATGAGTGAGTGTGGTCATTGATTTAGTACACCAAGCCATTGCACAAGGTTATGAACTGGGTAACCCAAATGATCGTGTACGAGAAAGCTAATACCTCTATAGCTGATATAAATCAATTCTATGCGCATTAAACTAACTTGATTTACACGTCATTGTCTCTCAAAAGCGTTCAAGTTGAAAGTATGTTGATAAGGAGTATTTTTCATGAGGCTCAGCATACTGCTGTAAAATGAACATTTAACGGGAGAACATTGTTTCCGTAGTTCCAGTGATTATCCACGAGAGTGTGAAAGACATTTAATACCTTCGGGGATTTTAATCATGGGTAAAAGGGCTTAATTCAGTGTATACGACGTCACTACATGGTACAGTTACTTCTTGTTTCGAAAGCGGGCACAAAACAGAAGACGGAATAAGTCCAATAGAGAATTACAACACGTTATATTGTTTTTCCTTCTTATTTTCAAAACTAGAAAACAAATNTATATTGTTTTTCCTTCTTATTTTCAAAACTAGAAAACAAATGAATGTTCCTAATTTGGTGCAAAGAGAGAAATCTGATGATTTACATAGTCTCGAGGATATAAGTGATAAAAAAAATGCTTTTTATTCAAATACGTGAAAACATTCTGTACAAAAATCAAAGATGCAACTAGCATTACTTTTACCCGCTAAAAGAATTGTTTTATTGTAGTATTTGTAAATGGGAAATGTAGCGTGCTATTGAAGCCTATCTACATGGAGCGAAAGGAAGTAGGAGTTGGGTGGTAGGCTATTGTTAGTAGATGGGCTGGATAGCTGGATTTACCAACAACTTGACCCATGTGGAGGTGTTTGTAGAAGTAGTCAGTCATAGTTGGAGTTATTGGTACTACGAGAAGGTGGATAGAGGAAGGAGGGTTCGCTTTTCAGTAGTCAGCCATATGAACTGGGGCATTCATGTGAAAAGCTACAATTCTTTTTCTGGCCTCACCGGGAATTGAATCCGGGATGACTTGGTGATGAGCAAGAACGCTACCACCTGAGCCAACTAAATATATTGCATATTAAATGAAAAAGAACTACAATAAAAACAACACAATTTTCAATGAAGAATAAACTACTTTTATACCAGAACGCAGGAGATTGAGTCGTACGCGGAGAAGCAGCAGAACATTGCTATCCGTTCCAATAACCACATTGCGGCATTGGAAGAAGAATCGAATGCCGACCCCATGACATGCAATGCACCACCGTCGCTGCTGCCACCGCCGCCTCTTCCGTTATCAGCAGCCGCAACGGAGACGGTGGTGAACGTGACCTTATCCGACTGATACGAGCCAACATCACTCCTTTCTGACCCCTAGCATTACGCTCGAACGAAATTCTGCAAGGAAATTCCCGAAGAGATGGAGTCGAGTTAGAGAAGGGTGGGGGTAACGGGAACCCAGAAATCGCCATTACTGCAACGGAAGAAACAAAATCTAGCCAATATGCTCACATAACGTTGGAATGCTATTTTTAATCTGGAAAGCAGTAACGCAGAGGTTGTGGAACAAATAAATCATTCGGACCTTCTTTTATCATAGCAACATAATATAAATAAAAGTAAAATCGACTGGATACTGTTGCATACATTGTGTCTGTTATAAAAATTTATTTCTGTCATTTACAATTAATTATTTTTTTAATTGAATTGATCCTAGATTTCATAATTGCATGTAACTAACAAGCGCGACAGGAATCAGAAAAAATAATGAATACATCTATGTCTAGAAATAAACCATAACACATTTTACGTTAGAAACATTTCAGCAAAATCTGTGTTTTAGCAACACACTCAGAAATCAAAAATGTTATGCTTCTTTACCTTAACGAGAACGATGAAACTGAGAACACAGCATAATTAGACAAAAAATAATTAAAAAATATATCAAAAAGCAAGCAAGAAAACTAATCTTTGTAGAAAAAGAACCGACAAGAGAGAATAATCGTAAACAAATTCTACCGCGGGTTATGAAAGTTTTGAACATTTATAATAAAATACAATAATTAATCTTGAGTTGTAATAAATGAATTTTTGTAATAAATCTATTATATTTTAAGCGAAAACGGTTGAGTTTTCTTACAACAAATTTAAAACTTTTCTGATAGAAACTATAAAAATACTAGTATATTTTATAATTGTTTCATCGTTATTCCTAAGAAACTATTTTTTATATTTACCCAACATGAAATTTAAATATAAAATCTTCCATTAATCATTACTTTCAACGTAATCGGATGAAACGATATTCTAATTTTTGGTATCAAACTCGAGTTTTCTCAATATTTTTCCTTGCTACGTAGTTAAGTTAAATCTAAGCGAGGTAACTGAATGAAGATAGATTTTTAATTTTCCACGGGATATTCTTTTAATGATTAGGATATCCCNTTTTTTTTTTTTTTTTTTTTTTTTTTCAAAAACAGGACTACGTATATCTGCTATCTGTTTCAAGACAACTGGGTAAACGATTTGAATGGGTGAAGACAAGGCCTGGGTCAAGATTCAAGTATTGAAGATAGTATCAGGTCGAAGATTATCTTAAGGTTGTATATGAATGATATTTTAGTGTGCATTCAAATGTTTGAGATTAAAAAACCTTTACTTCAATCGGCTATGAGATGGAGGAAAAAATAACGTTATGGGGTTCACTGTTGTTTTGCACTGGTTGAAAAAATAGTGGTAATGTGAAACGGGTAACGATTAATTGTGGATAATGTATTGGTAATATTTTTAAATAGTAAAGGCTAAAGGAAGTCAAGAAGTTAATTTTATAAGCGAGAAATTATCTTATAATAACTACGTATTCTTAATTTTCAATTTTTAAATTAATTCAATTTTTTGTTACGCAAACGGTTTATTGCATTATCAAAAATATTGGCTGGATGTCTAAATTTATCTCGCCTTCATACGAAATAAGAAAATTGAAAAACAGCTCACGGTGCTATTCAAAAGGATTCAGTACTAGTTTCCCAAATTATGAACAAAACTTGAAAATATTGATGTTTTCGTCCGTGAAAAACATTTTTCTGGATTTCGTGAACCTCGTATTATTTCCACTCTATTGTACAGAAAACTTTAACCAAACCCAAATTCAGGGATCTCAACTCGACAGGAGTCTTCTCAACTCGACTGACATATAAGTCATGTCGTATGTCAATATTCGGGACAGGCGCTCAAACGCGGTCTCAGGGTCTACACAGCGTGAAAGAAATTTTTTTATTGATTCATCGAAGCCGAGCATTTTCAATTAAAAATCAGCTCTTTGCATGCTTTAAATTGCTTTAAAATCCCAGTAACGTATCATACAAAATATTGCTTATTTAATACATTTTAGTCAATTGATGTTGTTACAATACACTTTACCTAATAATAATAATAAACTTTATTGTCAAAAAAGCAGTTACAAAATCAGTTACAAACCACGTGGAGGGCAATAAACTAGCAAGGGACCATCCATCAATTCCGATCAAGGGCTCTAAGGCAGAGGTGGATTTAACATTTCAACATACTCCTAACGATAAAAATAGTTCGACACGTGTTAGAGTATTAACATAATTCCAACAAATATGGTATTTAATAAAACACAGAAAAGTCATTTCACTAGTACGTATTATTATCAAACTATATATCATTCGGAAAGTATTGTTGATAATTCGTAACTATTAAATAACACTAATTAATAAAATAATTATTTCAATCGGAAGTTCCGAATTAAAAACAATAGAAGCTTACAACGACCACCTCGCGTTAATTTGTGATTTAAATGTACGTTGTATTAATTACATTACATCTGGGACATAATTAAATACATATCATAGTCGCGGATAAAAGGTATTGATTATTTTTTTTAAATCGTATACTAATAAACAATAAATACGGAAATCAAATAAATTGTATTCATGAATGCTGCTTGTAAACGACTGTTAATAATAAATGTAAACAATTTGCCTTGCCAAACGAAAAGAAATCTAACTAGGAGTAACTTCATTATTAGGCTAGAAAAAACATTAATCTCTAAAGATGTAATAAACATGAGGAATCTCTTTTTTAGAACTAAAGTTTTCCTTTTATAACTTGATCAAAGTTAACTGTTCGTCTTCATCGAATTCATGTGGACAAAAGCTATCTAAAAGAACAAATGGAGCAGACGAAAACGAAACAGAACGACAGCGTATCAAGGACGATTGGATACGCTTGACATATAACTGATTGGACTCCAGCGCCAGGACAGTGAGGCGGGCAGACGATGAAGCAAAGAGTGCTGGGAAAACAAACGAGCAGCGCAGTGTGCACCCGCACTCACAGCTGCTCCGAGCAATCCCGTGGATGGATGGAGTGATTCCCTCCCTCCCTCCCTCGCACTCCCTCTTCCGTCGAATCACCGACATTCGCAGTCGCACACTCCGTGGTGGGTTTTACGCGCCATCTAAGTTAGCGCCACCGTTCAATTATGCGTCGCGTGGAGTCAGGTGTTGTCCCCGAGCTGATTCAGAGGCCGCTGTTGCCTCTCAGGTTCCTCGCCCGGAGACACTGATTGGGTTTGGATGGAATACAAAAGGGGACCGTTTCCCTTGCACTACAACAACTTCTGTATTCTAAAATAGTGTTTCTAGGAAATGAAGTATTTGTGTAAGTATGTTTTTCCTCGTAAATTAATTTTAAAACTTTTTCCCTTTTCTTATGGAATATTATTTGTGATGCAACATTCGTATTCGGCATTAAACTCACCCTCGTCGTTGACATTTCATCTGCTGAAAGTCGAATGAGCTTGAAAAGGGATATTGGCATGAAATGGGAAAGATATGGGTCTCTATTTCCGTCCAGACATGCCCGCCCCATAAGTCGTAGGTGATATGGCATCCCCTAAGGCATTCGAGTAATGCAAGGCGTTCTTCGTTTCCAATGAAACTTTTAAGACAATTCGCTTTAAAATTTCAATGTAACAGAATTTTTTCTAACTTTTCCAATATTAATGTCTGACACTGACCTAATGAAAATTAAGCAAGATCATAGTGTCGTTAAAAATTTCATTCGATTTCCCACAACAACTATAATTGTCCTTGAGAACCAACTTCATCTCTATGTACTTTCTCAAAACAAATAAGATTTTTTTGCTGTTGACATTTACATAAACAAAATATAATCCAATATTTTGATAAAAATTAGTTTTTACAAATTACAGGAAATAAATTTTAACAAAAGTATTGGTTAATTGAACAGATAATTAATTTTACTTGAAATAAAAATATAAGGGTCGAGTTTGTTTGTTCCAGAAATGCCCAGAAAATTACCTAGTCCCTACATATAGATTCTACACAATGTAAACTTCTTCCCGCGAATCAATTGGAGCAATCCTTCAACTATCTTACAAGACTCTTATACTTCTCACACAATTACAGCTATCGGTTGTGTAAATTATCTTTGTAACCCCGTCCCGGATCAGATTTTTCTCCGTTTTCTCTTAGGGCCCCAGGGTCTCGGAATTGGCGGAATGTTTCCTTGCTTGCTTCTGGAGAGTAAAATAGCTCTAAAATTGTGAATCAAACAACACATGATAAACAAACCAGAAAACTTGATCATAGAAAGAAGCTGGCCAGCGCTAGGCGTAATACGTCAAACCCAACAATACAAAAGAAAGACAGCTGCTGGCAATGTGTTCGCCAAAAACCTACAAAAATGCTAATTTAAAGCTTTTTTTTTCTTTTTTTAAATAATCTAGCTAACATTTCGCCAGTGTTTCCTTCGATCTTACGTACGGTTCGTTCACTTACGGATGCTGACCAGACATAAAAAAGACAGTAGTATGATCTACTTCCCTTTTTTACATATTCGGTATAATAATGAACACAGATTAAACACTATTTCTTTTTTGTTGCAGCCATGAACGAGACCAGCCCTTCACCTTCCAATTAGGTGTCGGTCAAGTCATCAAGGGTTGGGACCAAGGACTTCTGGACATGTGCGTTGGAGAAAGACGGAAATTGATCATCCCTCCTTCGCTGGGATACGGATCCAGAGGAGCAGGAAATGTCATCCCTGGAGGTAAGACAATGGAGTCATTACCCTGTTCGCGATTAACCATCCCCTATACTCTTTTTACTTTCCAATTGCGCGCAGTGGGTACGGACAGTATCGGTCGATTGTTGTTTTTCGTTTTTGAGATCTCATCGGATCTTTACAAATGGCCCCAGGAGAGACTATTTTCACATTCTGGCGATGATGCCCCCAGTCGTATGTGTTAACATACAAACACATCCCGAACAAACTGATACATCGAAACCAAACTTGAAATTTGCCTTTGAATGCATTGGGAATAGAAGCCTATTTCTGGACGACTCATATCGACTTCATTTACACACCGCGCTCTACTTCCGGTCTCTTAAAATTCAAATTTTGAAAACATGCATAGAAGAGTTTTGATTGGTCAGTTAATTTATCTTGTAAAAGTTTCTGCACAATTTTTAGTTTTGAAAATCAGTCGCATGTCCTCCATTCGCCAAAAGTCTCAAGGTTCCCGCTCTAGCAATTGCAGTTTTTCTGTTTCTAGGATTCAAAGATCCACGAAAAACATGGCATGCCCGACATTGCACCCCTCTGCTGATAATGCCAGAAGCATTCTAGGGCGCGGGATCTCAACAATTGAAGAATCATTGGAACGAATTTAAGATTTTTTGCATCTTCGTTAATTTTAGCATACTTGGCCATTGAATTCCCATCGTATGCGCACACCGAGAGAGTTCTTGCATTACATATCTTATAACATAAAAGATACCGATGGTCAGATAAACCTTGCTGTTACTTGGCAAAAATAAACACTTGAGAACAACACATTTTTCTCCCAATACTATAAAAGAAGATATCAATTTCCCCTTATTTGTTCATTTTTGCAACGTTAGTCTATTCGATATTCATGCGTTCTTAGTACTGAAAAATATAACATCAATAAACATTCCTATCGCTCACTAAGATAATATTTGAATTATTTACATGTATAATTTTCATTTTATGTTATTTAAATTTTACTTATCTTTTTAGACAACGTATTAGCATATTTAATACCACAAGGCTTCATCCAGAACTTTTACCACATAATGTGAAAGGCTTTAACGTTGTGCTAAATAAGTTAATAAGGGAAAGGCCGTTAAAATTTAAATCATAAGAGAGTATGGTTCTTTGTTTATAAAGGTTATCACGAAACAATATGAAATTTAAGTAAACATTTTTTCATCAGGAATTAAAATTACTAAACCTTTCCTAAAAATGTACGAATTGAAAATCGATGTTAATTTTTAATTATTACATTTTTTATTTCCAAATCCTACAGCTGAAGAGTAAGTAAAGGAGTCTTTCAAAACAATATTTGGTCGTACTTCACGTGAAATTTCTGAAGTAGCTGAACATGCTAACAGATATACGTACGAAATTAACGTGGGATATGCAGGGGAAGCCATGAAAATATGACATTAGTATACACCATTATAATTTTTTGCGTTTTATTTTGTCCTACTATTTACTTTCATTGTAATGACCAAAACACCACAAGGATGTTCGTGCACTAAGCGAACATGACGAATTTCAGTCGTTATTGAAAGTGAAGTGCTTTAGCTATGACATGATAGTACTTTGATAGAGTTTATCTAACATAGTTATGAGAATATAGAACTGGATTACAGAAAAAAAGCAACGGCAAATCCAATTGAACGTCATCTGAAACGTGCTGTATATCATCAACTTATTCGAAACTAGTTTCGCTATACGTAGATTGTAGAAGTTCTTGACCACGCCAAGGAAATATTGACCAACTCAAAAACATTACAATTCAATTACAAACAACGTGTTCATGAAACATGACAACTGAACATGCTCCAGCAAAGGCACGGCCTATCTCAACTAACGATAATAGCATTCCTCTTTCAATATATCCTGGTAAAAAATAAATGTCTGCAAATAATTATAAATACGGTACGATTCAGTTGTTGACAAAAACAACAAGGGTCGACTTCGATACCCTGTTAAATCTTTTTGGAATACAAACATGATTTATTGCAAAGTATACTTGTTACTTGAAATACAACGAATTTGGTCATGTAAACGAACAAGCTGAAGAATGTGCACTGACTTTCCTGCTTGACTTCCGTTATTAACACGAAACACATCTAGATTCCAAGCTTTCACTAAGTTCAAATAACACAGCAATCTACCCAGAAACAACTATCAATGTGGAGACGTCTTTGCCATTTTACAAATAAAAGCATAAAGGTCACTGAATTCGAATAAGAACAGTAAACTCTGATGTGGGAACCATTTGAATTCGGTTAGTGACAAAAACACGTTATTTGCCCTCTTTTACGAAGAAGTTTTTCGAGAAAGTTTGGCTTTTCTCGAAACAAATCAAATTGTTTACATAGAGCTTTACCGTTATGAAATCTGTCGTTCCTAGAAATTTATGGACTAATAAAGAATGTTTGAGTCCTGATAAAGTTTCAAAATTGTTTCTTTCTGACGAGTTAACATAAGGTTTGGTATGTTGCAAAATTATGGCGACTTACACATTAGTATTTTAAATATAGATTTACTCTACTCACGTTTTTCTTCCTTTAACGGCGGACCATGCGATTGCAGAATTTCGTCACTGATATTTGGGAAACCATAACTACAACCATGAACATGCCACACACTACTCACATAACGAATCAGCAGATTCGCGCGGTATCACGATTTTAAGTCGAGGAACACATTGGTTGAAATCCGTTCACACATTGACTGATAGAATCACTCCTGAGACTACTGCTCCCATCTTCAGGGGGAAATGATAACTAAAGCTGATTCGCCTCGAGTGTTTTGAATCTGCAAATTTAATAATGATTACAACGGATTCTATGATTGATAATGTGGAGTACGAAAATGTCCATTGATCATTCTAATATACCTCTCATTCTAATATGATTCTTTGTTATTTCAGCGCCGTGTAATGGGTAATGAGAGTTCGCGTTAACGGGGCCAGTGAATGCCGCTTTTCAACACCTCTTCTTATCTCCGCAGTGTGGAGAATATCGAGGCGAAATCGGGCCAGAAGTATTTTATCCAGTAAATTCGGTGAATTATGGCGAAAAATCATTTTTAAGTATATAAACAAATGTTATATCCATTATTCATGTTAAAAAATGTATATTGAGATTCTTTTTAATTGTTTGTATAGATTTGATACTCAACCTCTCGAAACAAAAATATATTTAACTTAACATGGCATTTTTAATACATATAAACGATAATTTTTTATTATTATTTTTTGGCCAGGTTTCGTCTCAACCGAGGTTTCCACCGTGCGATGTCACAAAGCGGTGTTCACTAGCCCCCCGTGTTCATCCCCCTTTACATTGTTGACCACGGTAACGCTGACATGTCAAATAACTTCGACGTGAAAAATATTAAGTGTGTCACGAAGTAGTATGCACATATTTGAAATAATAAACAGCAATTTCAACTAAGATTAAAATATTAAATATCTAGGAAAACGAAATGTCTTGCGTCTATGAAAAAGCGACAGTGCCTTTCGATAGCTTCCACAAGGATTACATTCGCTGCACAGAGTTGGGAGAGCATCCCCCACCCTCAAGAAAACATCGAAAAGTCGTCGAAGTTAGCTGCCTCCCGTTGCTCTGTTTACGCGAATGTAAGTCAAGACTTATATTCGTCTGTTGAATGTACCACCCTGGAACTTGTGAACGGTTAATACGTACATTAGCACAACGTGGAATTTTGCACACCCACTCTCACACCTGTTCTCCCGTGTTCAACTCACATCTATTATAATACTTAGCGTTCGGAAATTACTAGTGAAGTTGATTTTATAACACACGAATTGGCGGGCATTAGGTTAAAGCGGGTCATGTTTCAGTTTCGTAAAAAAAAAAAAAAAAAAGAACCAGAAGAAATGGATACAAGCGCCTATCAGAAACATATGGCGTTGGTTAGACAAAATTTTTAATTTTTATTGACATAATTTTTAAAAGAAATTTTAAATTTTACAGCATATGCGCGACCGATGCTCTCCTCAACTTGCCGACTATGGATCATTCCAGTCGTTCTACTATTATTATACGGGTATTTTTTGATACCTCATTTCTTCTTTCACATGTTTGATGTTCATAAATTTCTAATTTTAAAATATCTAAATAATTTCAAAATGTTTGAGAGTGTTATTCCGTGTTACACATTTTATCGGTCTATATTTTTGTGATTCCTTTCCCTATTAATGAACAAAAACTACTTTTATTTGGCCCTCTCAAGCTATATAATTTTCCGCATGACGAGTCGGTAATCCGTTAATAGTTGATGCGTAAATGACACTTCCTACGAGCAAGTCAGATGAGGATAGTAAAAAATCGTAGTACATTCTGTCCGTCAGGCTGAATTCTTAGTTCCATGGAGTTCTTCTTCTGAAACAGTACGTAATTCAACGTGAATAACTGTGTCGGATATCAGTCCTATACCGTACGGATGGGTCTAACGCTGCGCTGTCCAATTTATCTTAGCCCGCGGGTCATTTTCAATACACACTCGATCGATTGGGCCGGTATGGGATGAGGTTTGGCAAAACGTTTCCCAACGAATAACACTAATGTTTATTTATTTTAACGCGATATTTCGATTCTCACCAATCAATTTGTTTTATTTCAAGCTGGAAAAATTAAATAGTGTATTTCTTAATTTTTAAAAGTATTTTTAATATTTAGTATTATTATAAAATGTTTTCATTTCGTAACTTACGACGGATTCCGAACACAATTTTCTATTCTCTCTCACTCTACATGCCACGGCAAATATTAATTCTGACAGCATAGATTTATAACCCAAATTGCGCCCCCTGACGTTTGATGAAAAATTTTATGTAAAATATACTATAACTTGTGGGTCATAAAAATAGTTTTGCGTGCCTCAAGTTGGATCAGTGATGGTCGAATGCATTGCCATATAATTTATTTTCAATTCTGCATGACTTAGGGACTATGTTTAGGGCAGCCGAGAGGTTTCCGGGGTTCTGGGGCAAATTTGGAAATTTGCACTATCGTACCCATCCAAAATCACCACTCTTCTACCTCTTCTGACTGGAAAAATCATCTCTTTACCAGTATTATGTTTCTCATCCCAAAAATCAAAACAAGCATCCACTAATGATTTCTAAATCTGTCTCAAGTTCATGAGTCTAAAATGTTTCCTTTTTCTTGATTATGTCTGTCTTATTGATTAATTTCTATTTGTGCAGGTGCCACTCTTATTTTTGAAGTTGATTTGGTGAACATTGGAGATTCACCCCCACCAGTGAATGTATTCAAGGAAATTGATGCCGACAAAGATCAAATGTTGTCTCGAGAAGAGGTAAGAGAATTCTTAACCACTTGACTCTTAAATGACAATAAATTTAAAATTTATTGACATTTAAGTTGTTTATTGACATTGACTTAAATTTATTGACATTTAAGTATTGACTGTTTTTTGACAATAAATTTAAAATTTATTATTATTATGACCTTCTAGACAATACATACAACAACAACAACAACAAATGCCATGCCATACTTAAAACTGAACTTTCAGTTCATATAATTGTTCTTTCCTTTGGAATAATATCTTAAGAAAACAAATTTATTTACAAAATAAAAATAAAAGTAAAACATGATCCAGTCATTCGCAGATAATAATAAACAACTAATAAGAAATTTTAATACCTAATGCTTTTTCTTGCTACTTAATATCCAATCCCATAAGACAAGAATATATACTTTATTTTGATCAGTGAACACATGCTTAGTGAAAGAACTAAAATAATGTTTCACTTTTTTATTTTTTTGCATTGAAGAACAGAAGAAAACATAAAACAACATATAAGAATAATTTTGCAATAATTCACATTTTCTTTTTTTTTTTGTTATCAAAAATTAACTGAAATATTACCCTTACAAATTTGATTCTGAATACAAAGATGTCCAATGTAGATGACTTTTTCAAATCTATGAACTTTAAAGTGCCCAAACTTCTTTCATGCATTGGCACCAACTAAAAAAATATACAGTAAATGGGTTAGGAATTTTTTTATCCCTTGCAAAATGCCACCTGCTGGGTTGTGGATTATTGCTGAAAAAGAGCATGTAACTTATTTTGTTTTATCATAACTGTTTTATCTCATTAAAGTAAATCTATTTAAAACATATTTTTACGTCCTTTGTGAATGGTTCCATTCACTTTTTTCTAAGGAACTGAACGATTTTCTGCTGTTTAATGAAGAATGAACACACCAGATTTTGGTGATCATTGTGCTATCTTCAATGAGCTATAACTCTGATAATATTCTATCAACAGATATGAAACAACTCAAATTATTTGCTTCTAAGTTTCCTTCCTTCAATATTTGTTTTGACACATTTTTCAATAAAGTTTGAGGATTTTAAGTTATTTGCAAAAAAAATAAATGAATATATTCCTTTTTCTTGCCCAAAAATCAATACATAGCTTTAAAACTGAAGACTTTTTGAAAACTTGTTTAGAGCATTTTAAGTTTAGAATAAATTGCTCTATAAAGTTTAAAGTTGAGTAGAATTTCAAATTTATTGCATCTGGACATAATGACTTTTTTTTCTTCTTCATTGATCCCTTTTGAACAAAAATAAAAAGGTTTTACTCATTGATCTACATAAAAACAAAATCTTGAAAGTATTATTTAGTGGCTCCATGAGCTGTATCCAGGGATTAATTTATACATAGTAGAAACAATTCTTAGTCCTTCCTTCTTCTGCTTTAAACAGGGTTTACTTCATTGACCCTTTCTTCCTTCTACCTAACATACCTATGGAATCTAATAACACTTGCCTAAATAAATATGAATATTTTGTAATAGTAGAAAATAATAGTATCTTCATGCTAACTTCTACTTAGATGAAGTTAAATTAATATTGTTAAATGTATTAAAATTATTATATTGTTATTATTCTAATATGCAAAGTTTATTGTTATTCTACTATTGTTAGTATTATGACTCGCCATACATCATGGTTATGATCTATATGGTTCAATGAATTATTATTTTTCTTCTCAGGCTGGCATTTAACCATTATTTTACGTATATTTAAGGAGGAGGATGCTTTATAACAATAGTTGTTCCATTTAACATGAAATATTGATTTAAGTGAGATTGTGTTCTAAAATTTATTTCTATTCCTACTGCCTTTATGCAGAAGAGAGTGAATGAGCATGCATTTTTTTATTATTATATTCTACTGGAGGAATTCCACTCAGAATAGTCATCGTAAAACATTAAATTTATTTTTCACACACAAAACCTTTGCTAAAATCTTCAGATGATGTTTTGGGACTAATTTCACTTTCCCTAGCTCATCTTGACTGACAAGCCTAGCTCATTTGTTTCTGCAAGGTAAAGTTATTTGTGAATATTTCATGTGTGAAAAAATTAATTTATTGTAATTAATTTTTTTAATTTAGAATTCTTTCTTGTTTTCTTTATCAAATCTTGCATGCACAGTACTTACCCTTCCCTACAAATGAATCTTGTTTCTACTTGCACTCACTATTTCTTCAGTCCTATGGAATCAAATGAAGTTCTTCCTGTTTGCCTACAGTTCAGCGTACCTGGACTCAGAGATCTTGTTGTGCAAAATGAAGCCATACTTACATCAAAGCTTTTTTCATTGGTACACATTATACAGCCTTCTTTCTACAAATAGTATACCATATTTCTAAGAATTTGGTTCTTCATGACTTTCTACTGAAGTGGCCAAAATTTGGTCCAATCAATCCTTCTTGAGCTAAGTATATTACACTCCAATTCATCAAGAAACTTATCTTTGTGTCCAGGTGAGCGAATACCTCAAGAAGCAGATGGTGGCAGCAGACCAGGACGGTGGAGAGAGTGAAGATGTGAAGAGGATGATTGAAGACCATGACAAACTGGTAGAAGAAATTTTCCAGCACGAGGACAAAGACAAAAATGGCTTCATTTCGCATGACGAGTTCTCTGGACCCAAGCACGATGAGTTGTAGGTCACACAGCATAAATCAAAAAGACTGTATTGAAAACAGTGAGGTGCAGAAGAAACAATCTTCCAGATCAAAATCAACCAAGTGCACAGGAAACTGGCTAGCCATCATACAAACAGGCTCAGATTTCAAAGAGTGCTACAATATCAAAGTTTTATACAATCTATACAAATATGAACATTTTTTGTACACATATAACACTTAATTTAAGGAGAAAATGTGAAGAGGAATTTTGTACATACTGTGAAGAATGATTTTCTTTTATTTTTTTGTTTTTGTATTTGTGGTCCAGCATACCTTATTTACAGGTCATAGTAAATGTTCCAAGAATTTATATGTGAAAACATTCCAAAAAAGTCTAACTAAAATCCTTTGTCTCAAATGGTCTGCACATTACATAATCAATTGGGTTTTAGATGTTATACATGTGTGTTGTTGTTGAAGTTGTACAATGTTTAAATAAAACTGTATTTTAAGTTTTAACATGTGTGAATAATTATTAGCCTAAAATCTCCTCTTATCAGTATTGTTTTCCTGCAAGTTCAAAAGGTCTTCAAAAATTTTGATATAAATTTTGCTTATAATTATTAAATGTTAACTATTAATATATTATTTGCATTAATAATGATTCTGTAATACCTAAGCATTTTCAATATGGAAACAAATTTCAATCGTTTTTTTTTTTTGCCAATTTTTGCTGACTAATGAAACAAGTGAAACTTTTAAGGGAAGAAAAATTCTGATTGAAGAATGAAAAAATATATATATATATGGGCCCCAAATGGACAAAAAGTGCAGGTCCCCCCAAAAATGTAAAAATGACCCGAATTTTGCTCCGGTTTTCCTTCAGGTAGAGGAGGATTTCTTATACAGGTTCTCTAGGCTTTGTCTAGGGGCATGTTTATTGTAATAATAAATCGTGAATTTAGTGATATTTCAATTCTTAAACACTATACTCAGAATAATCTATAGTTCAATAATAATTTGTACATGTAAATTTTTGCGTTAAATTACAAACATATTGACATTCTATTAGTATTATAACTCGCAGCTAACTTTTTATCTTATCTAGGAATTTTTGCTGAAATTTTTGAGTCCATCTCTTGCTTGCTTCCGGAGAGTAAATTAGTTTGTTGTCCTCCACGTGGTCATACGCAGTTTGTACTGTTTTAGACAATAAATTTAAATTGGTTTAAGCTCTTCTAAATTTTTATTTCTATGACCAAATGAATCCCGGGTCTTGATATGGGCACTGCTGTCATTGTCGTGGCAACAGGGTTCAAGCAAGAGGCAAAAGAAGCATTCATGTTGCAATTAAAGGAAAAAAACTTATAATACTAGCTAGAGGTGGATCTAGATGGGAGGGACTTTTGGATTCCTCCCCTCCAAACAGTGTGAAAGAAAAAAATATGTTTGGTATGTAGGCACTAACGTGCATTGCATAGTAAAATTCACACAGGATCATGAATTATCTTAAATGTGTTTTTTTTTTTGCACCAAACTTTTAAAAAATGTCCATATGCTGAGGCCAAGTCACTCACTCTCCCAGCCAAAAAATCCTGGATCTGCCACTAGTACTGATGACAACAATGAAAAACTTTCTCACATATCCAATGAGATATTTTAAAGATTAAATTGTGTAAACAATTGAAATGTGCTTAACAAGTCAAAATAAGGCTTCTTAAAATAGTATCACTATGGTTGAAATTTTTATAATTAATAAATTATCGTTACTTTCAACTATTAACAATTTTTGTGGAATATTATCCCTGTAAAGTTCATTTTTGGTTATTAGGGTTGTAGGAGGAACCAATTACAAAATCTGGTGTCACGACCCACAGTTTGAAGTGGCGGGCATAATGAAACAAGTCTGATCTGAAACTGAAGATTCTATATTTATTTTTGCATAGTATCAACCAGTGTTATCTATACATAATGCAAAGAAATACTACTTAGCACTGAACTTTCCAAATCTGTTATCCATATTTTTGTATTCTCCTAGAAACCGTACTTGTCCACATACTTCAGTGGGGATGTGACATGTGAAGGTTGCTTCATTCCAGTTCAAAATCAAAATATTATACATTGCACGTAAACATTACAAAACATATGAGTCAAACTTATTTGATACTCTTTGAAAAAGTTTTCTGTAATATATAACAAAAAGTATTCCAAACCAATTTGCACTGAAGTAGTACCCATACCATACTAAATGAAATGATGAACCACAATGATAAATGGGTTGCTTGGAGGAAGTTATTAATGCACTCATAAGATAAAAATCACAATTCAAGACTTGTTCAATACAACTGAAAGTAGAGTTCAGAAAAAGAATGAATAAAAATACCACATACTGTAAATATTACTCAACATAAAATTAAGTCAATTATTATTTATTTTGTTTAACTTATTGAATGTGACCTTGAGATTCAGGTCATGAGGATTCCCCTTCCACCTAACCATATATAGAGAAAAAAGAATGTTCTGGACGAGATGTTAAATTGCAAAAAGATGATGAAGCAATATTTGTCAGCAGTAAGCGAGGAATAGCCCAGCTGTAAACTGAACTCGGAGTGGCTGAGCAGGGAAAGAACCTTCATTCTTCCTTACAGGTTCATTTGGTGTGGAATTCACTGCATGTGAAAGAGTACAAAGCCTGTGGGATACTTAAAAAATGATAAACAGTAGTTCGTAAAGAGAATAACATACTTCTCATTTATTATTTTCTCACATACAGATCATATCACTTAAAAAAGCATACACTTGCAATACTTGAAAAACTCATTTAGGCTCCACAATACAAATGATGCAGTGATGCTGAAGGACTAGTAGTCTTAGAGTTGATTAATAATATGCTATATCACATCAAAAATTATTTAGAGTATAATCTCTGCATTCAATTTACATTACTATACAATGGGATGAAAGCAAACATATGTACATTTTTATCAATATTGCATTCTTCTATACACAACTACATTGCAATTATCACTACTTGCATTCCAAATTTCTGGACTGAAAAAAATATTAGAATTTATTTGGCTCTTCACCCAAAATTTCATAATAAAGACAATACCATGTTGGCAAAGACAAAACAAGAAAAGTGTCGTATTAAAACACAAATATATTGGAAAGGGAGATTCATAACATTTGACGGATTCCCAAAAAAACTTATAGAACAGTTTGACATAATCTTCCCTGTGAATACACAAAATACTTTCCAATGACACTATGCTCATGTTCAAATAACTCTGGAAATGCACTGTTGCTGCCCATTTTTTGCAGTGCCTTATTGTAGACAAAGTTTGTTCCTCTCTCTATAAAATTGGAGAAGCACTGGATTCTGATAGTACAATTCAGTCATTTTGAAGAGTTCTTCAATAAGATATTCCAGTTTATAAACTGGTAGTTCAATGTTCTACTAGGTAAACATTAGAAAATTTACAGGAAACAGCAAGAAATCAAACATCCATAACTGAAGTTAGGACACCCTCACAAGCCTTGTATTTTATCTGGTCACTGTTATACAGCAACAGCTGTGAAATGTTAATACCCTGTTCAGTATGGATGAATGATCTGAAAGAACTTCTTTCCCATGCCTTGAAGAACACCTAAAATATTTTTGCTCCTTCATCACCAATCCAGCAGCGTTGTTCCAGACATCCAAAGCATGCAAACAATCTAGAATCTAATGCAGTTCCAGAGTCATTCGTTTTAATCCAATTTGCAGATAAAGTGCAATATGTTGGCTTGAGGTACAGCATTTGATCTCAAAATAGGTCAGGGTCCTAGATGTCAACAATGATGCACATTTTTAGACAACAAAATAGCTTTTACAAAAACAATTTTCTTAACATTTCTTCTGTTTCAACCAATAAATAATTTTTAAATCAGGTTTTACAACATGTTGCTTACTTGATAATAAGTGACTATACAGTTTAATAGGAAATGCCAAATTGGAATAAAAATTTTCAATTAAAGGATTAAACTAGTGGCACACTCAAGGGTGGGGTCTCAGTGGTTAAATCCCTCCTGAGATTTATAATGAAATCTTAAATTACTAATAAATTTCAATACATTTTACATAAGGTACAAACATTAATTGTTTTGGTTATCTCAAATAATAACAAACTTTTGTTTGATGTATCATATAACCCCAACCCCTTTCTCCAAGAAAAAAATCTTGGGTGTGCCACTGGGTGATACACAATCCTGAACAGTGAACATTCTAAAATGCTTCTGCTTACTCATGCCAATATACAAAAGTGAAAAAGGACATGTAATTTCAAATGTTCACTGAATTCAAGATTGAGTGAATTGCTATTACAATCAACACTGTACATAGTTTTTTTAAAAAAGACTAGGAACACACCTGAAACTAGTAAATGGGTTTAAAAAATATAAAAGCCAGATGTGAAAGTACTAAATATAACACAACACATCTCCCCACAACAGTTTCAGGACTGGGATCTTCAACCCCCAAGTTTATAGAATACTTCTATGAATGATCTTATCACACACAAACACTATTAATATCAGTATCACAGTCACTGAGTGCTGAATGTTTCTTATCTGCCCTTTGTACAACTTATATTAATATCCCTTGATATATGCAGCAAGATGTTTCTTATCCTCTTCCGAGAGACCATTTCGAAGAGTTCTCCTCACTGAAAAATTATGAGAAAATTACAGAACTTGTCCTAGGCTGCATGAAAGACATATTTCAAGACTTTGGTTTGGACCATTACAGGTACAATTCTTTATTGAAAGTCAAATATTAGAATTAAAAGAAAATGGTACTCCAAGTCTCATGAAAATGGTATATTTAACACAAATCTATACTTCACTGAAAAGATTTTTCTCCAGACTTGAATAGTTAAAATCTCGTTCTACTTTAAATGGAATACTAATATTTTATCAAATTCTTGACAATGTCTTATTGAGGACTCAACCCGTAAGATTGTTCAGGAAAAAAAATCATTAAAATCTTCAATGAATTAGCAGTAACTTCCACAAATCAATATGCCAGTTATGCCACAAGTAAAATATGTTCCTTGAATCATGGAAGAAAGAATAAAATTACTATAAAACAAAACAAAAATGAAAACAGATCTCATCTCCTCCTCTTCTATGATTCTATCACAACCGATTTTTTCATGCAATTAGTCTCAAAAATTAATCACAAAATATATTTGCAGATCTATACATTCCAAATAAAATAAATTGTCTATTTGAGCACAAAATTCTCTTTGAATTGTGAGCTTAGGATCAGCCTTTGGTAAGGACACCCTCCTTTTTCAAGAAGGATACAAAAATTTAGAGCACACTCAATGAAAAATTTATATATGAAATGCCCTTTATTTCTTTTCTTTTCAGAGTATCTATGCTCAAATTTAGTAAATAACTACACTGGAAGAATATATGAATGTGGAGAGTGGTAATTAAACTAATTAGGCCAAAATCTTTTGCTATTGGAAATAAAGAAGGGAGGGTAATAAATTTCGTAACATGTTCAATTTTGGAAAGTGAAAGATTCTTAATGTATGTATCTCTTGAGAAGTAAACTCTGGTGAGACGTCATTCAAGTAAATTTTTCTCTCTCTTTCAGACTAGAGTTAAATGCGAGATGATCACAGGGACAGACTCCCAAGGATCCCGATTCAATGAACCCAGCTCTAAATGCATGAATAATGACTCCTTGCAATGGCAGAGAAAGCTCTCTGGCTGGCCCTAAGTGTGCTCATGAAAAAGAAAGAAAAACAAACTAATATAAAACTAGACCATACACTACAATAAGAATTACATACTCTCCATGTCATGGTCAGAAGCAATCAAAATTCCCAAAAATATATGGGTGTCGGGCAGATTTGGAGGAACTCAATCAATGAAAAGAATTAAATTTAAAGAAATAAATTCATATTTTTATCACAGGAAAATCATTTAAGGTATTATGAATATGTCCTAGTCTCTAGTCATTAACATAACCATTTATATCAAATTTTTAAATGTGTTAATAATGTTGTTTAAATTATACAAATAATTATTCATATTATTGTTGGAATAGAGTAACAAAAACTCCAATACACCAATATTTCAATTTACATTAAAGTAATGTAAAAGAAAAATGGTCTTTAGCATTATTACTACAGTCTCCAGTTAAATATGGGGTGATTACCCAGCTGTCAGACTACAATTTCGAAGTGCTTTCTTAGCTTTTATAGAACAACTTTTTCAATTTCTCCATAATTCTAGAAAAGTTTTGTGCTGATTTATTTTCTATCATATTTGTAACAAGCATTATTAACATCTTTATTAACAGTTTTCAAAACAATTTGCTTTAGATAATTGAAAATATATCTTCTTTAGATGCTTTCTTCATAAGAACCAATACAACTTTACATGCTTTCAATAAAAATTAGTCAAGTTGTGGTAAAAATGTTTTTCAAATTTTTTATAGATTTTTTTCCTTTTCTAAAAAAAATTATGGCATTTGTCAATTAGTTCATAATACCTTAACTAGTTGTGGATTGAATACAAATAATTTTTCTCAGTTTTCCACTGATTACAATTAAAGGAGATAAATTTACCACATTATCTACTGTAAGGGAACAACACAGGAGAAAGAAATGTGCATAAATTTCATCACAAAATACTTCTCAGGAAGTAAAATGCAACAAGTTGTTCTGTGGTACTACATAACAATGAACTACAGATATTTCATTTCAAAGAACACAATTAATGATTTTGAACAGTAGTTAAGACATGTAAGAAGTATCCTTTTCAAAATCAATTATGAAGGACAATTGTTATACAATGTTTCTAAAAAATAAATAATACATTTTAATTAAAATATCATCCAACTTGATAGTTGGAATGTATTAAATTCTAAAAAGCAGTTTAAAACAGTGATCTTTAATACTATTGATGAAGTAATTAATTTTCAAATTTCTTCTATAACACATCTCCAACAAGTACAATTTTTTAGCGACTGTCAGAACCTTAATTTTATGAATGAGATTTTTATGAACAATAATATAATTTAGCCATGGCAGGAGAAATATTTCTTAACTCTGATTAAGTACTATTGAATATATTGTCATTTAAGACAATTTCACCCACAGTAAAGACATGCATTCTAATTGTACTACGTAAGAAAAAGAAGCAAACAAGTTTTTAAAATATTAAATTTGACACAGCAATGTTGGTTAAACTTAATTCCCACACACAAATCCATGCTTCTCTGAAAAAAAATCCATAATGTGCCACACACACCCAAACATAACATACCCAAATCGTCATGGTGAGGCTCTATTACCCTCTAGTGTGTTATTCTCTCGTGTTCGTGACCGCTTTACTGAAGGGAGAAATTGACAAATATTAGGCCCAATTTAAAGCAAGGGCCAAGAACCCACCACCTTCAATGGATCATGTACAAGGGCAGGCTATCAGGCAGACGGACCAACAGGTGCTTTCTGGAAAAAAGGTAAACTCCTAACACTGACAAATGGTTAAGGTTACAAAAGGTTATTGTTAGAAATGCCACACGGTTAAAATTCAAGCTAAATCATTAATGGTCAGAAGAAGCAATGTTAGAGGTAGGGAAAAGGAAACATCAAATCATCAATCCCAACACATTTATGATGAGAAATAAATTTAGTGAGAAGGCGGTAAGTATGCCCACAACATAAAATAAAGAGAGACACAAATATTAATAATAGAGTTACAACAAATTCTCAGGGAAAATAAATCATTAGATGAAGAGATATAATTTCAATTTCTTCAAAAATATCTGCAAAAATAATTAAGTTTTTTACACAAATAATTCGAAGAAATCATGAAACATAAGCAGAGAAGAGTCAGGAATAGTTATGCTTAAATAAAACCTCAGAAAATTTCTCCAAAACAACATAAAATTTTATTACGCCATCCAAATATCTGCTTACAAGTCTATTTGCAAAGTAAAGCTTCATGAAATTCTTGTTATTCCTTCAACAAAAACTCTGAATATGATATTGTATAATAAATGAAAACCCACAAGAGAAGAAGAAATAAATAAATATTCTGTACAAAGGATTTCCCAGAGATTTCTTCTCATCCTTAATGGTCACTGTTAGAAACCTGCGTATGCTCATATGCAAGATGGTATTGTAAAGCAAACATATAATACATTTTAATGACAAAGTGAAGAGAAAAAGGAGGATTAGATGTTGAGGCACTCACATGATTTACGATCCGCATGTCTCGTTCGCTTTCTTTCTCTAGGAGCCGTTCGTGTGGTAGGAGCTTTAGTGGCAGTCTTAACTAAACTTTCAAGAATTTCATCGTCACCATCGGTTAGGTTTCCATTGATTGTCTCATTCGCTATCAAGGGTCCTAAAGAGGTAAGCCCTGAAACATTTCAAACAGAAATGGTTTTGGTAATCCAGTACTTCAACATTGAAATATTTCTTCTCAAAATACTTATGGGAAAGTTTGCTTTGGTGAACCGTAGTTTACAAAATCATAAAATAAACAACTTATTTTGTAAAAACTTTTCCTTTTCTTTAGATATCGATTATTATAGGTCTACACTGTCAAAAATGAATTTTATTAAGATAATCAAATAAAGTTTCCAAGATAAAGAAATAAGTTTCTTGCTACATCATGGAAATTGATTGATTTACATCATTCACATTACCTAAGTCTTTTCTCTGTCTTCTCCAAGGTAATGTTCTGTGTATACTCTCCACATCAGAAACATCACTCCCCAAGAGCTGTCTCAGTTCTGCATCTGCTCTATCTTCTTTCGTTCTAAATTTACCGACCTATAAAAAAATATAATGATGAAACAAGTGTATATATAACATTAATTAATTTGAATGTGGGAAATAAATTATTAAACAAATGAATAATTTACTTCCAAAGAAAACTACCAATGGAGCAGCACAAGGAAAATAAATCTCCTTTGTTTATGATTCCACCAGAAGGAAGCTTTCTGATTCTTTAATTGCCAAGCGCAAGGAGAACTTGAGATATCCAACCCCAGCTATGGATATTACATAAAATTGTCCAAAAACATAGGGAAATCACATTCAATTATGAATGAAGTAAATAAATAAATAAATAAATAAATAAACTTTATTGTCAAAAAGCAGTTGCAAACTGCATATGAATGCATGGGGGTAATAAACTAAGTCACTCTCTGGAAACAAGCAAGAGACCATCTTATCAATTCTGATCAAGGGTCCATAGGCAATGGCAGATTTAATATTTATAAAAGAAATTATTTAATAAATACATACTGCTATCTATTTATTATTCAAAATAAATTGTGATATTTGTGCAGTAAAAATTCGAGATTAATAAAACAAAAGTATTAATGACATTGCTGCCCAAGGAAAATCCGCCACTATATGGTGGAAAACCAGAGGAAAACCCAGGCCAGGATGGGATTACACAACCATGCCAAGGTTGTGTGTTGAGTAAGTTTTATCGATCCAAGCTAGTACAAAAATCACTGAAAAGTCTTAATTGTGCTTTTTGTTCTTATGCTACATGTTTCGTAACATAATACACAATTTTTCTTTATTGAATAAGTGAATTTTTCATATCATTCAGGGACTTGCTCAAGTTTATTCAAGGATGCGAGTTTCTATGGCTATACACAGGCAATTATGCTTCTACAGTAACAATTGTGCATCTGATGTGCCTCGACATGGTTCAGTACAGTTCAATTGATATCACAGATAGTAGAGATAATAAATTCTTTAAAATAGAACAAGTGCAGTGTGTTTAACACAATGAATAATTTGGGACCAGGAGAGGGACTGAATTTGCAAACGCTTCACTACTACCATTTCTCAATCACACATATATGAAAGAAATATAATCCCTTCTTATTTGAGTGAAACTTTGTGATGCATTACAATAAAATGGCCACATGATTTTGAAGCTATGGTGAACAATACTGTCAGTCCCACATTTCATGTAAAACACCCTAGAAAAGGTTAAATATTTTTTTAAAATGTTCTGTATAAGAAAAATATTGAATTTAGTTTTGAAGTTTAAATTAAAATCAATAATAGTTTATTTACACCAATGTAAGACATTTTAGTCATTTAATTATGTTTATACGACAGATTCCTTAATGTAAAGAATATAACAAAAACAACCTCTGTTATCATCTTTCCACGAGTCTTATTTCTCTCTCGGTGATTGGCCTTCTTCTCCAGTTGTTGAAGAACTCTTTCTCTTGTAGTTCGATACTCCAGAGAAAATTCTGATACTATTCTACAGAATTCATTGGGTTTAATGTCCTGTACCCGATGAAGAGGAATACCAAGCCACAACAAAAATTTGAGGAACCTAGGAAAGAAGTTAAAAACATAAGTAATTTATCCAAATTTAAGGAATAAAAATTAGGATTCAATCATTTAAACATCTTGTTAAAGGCAACTTTTACCTATTCATAACTCTTCTGTGGACAATGCCTAGGACTATGATCCTCTCTGCACAATCAGCAAGGAAATCAGACATCCTAAATAAAAAAGAGAATAGATAATTTTTTTTGTTATGTCCAAAGAATGTTAATGCTTCAACATAAACAAATGGTACATACTTTGTTTTCATAGTAGAACCATCATGCTTAGCAATAACTTTTAAATGATCCCATGAAGCTTTACATTCCTGTTCCATTTTTTGAATATTTGCAGAGAGTTCATCAAAATCAACCTTAGAGGCTCTTGTAACTGCACCAATTTCAGAATACAAGTCTGAAGACTCTGGAAACTTCTCCATGACCATATGGCATAAATGATGAAGTAATGAATGTTTGTGAACTGTATCCTTCACTTCGGGAACTTTGGCTAGGTATTCTATTTGAAAGCCTTTCACCTGCAAAACAATATTATTCAAATTTATGTATCTTCTAAGATGTAAAAGAAAAAAGTAAGAATATAGTATTTGCTAAGAAGCAAGACTAGCAACAGTTGGCCCATCTGTCATTTCTACATACATTGACTAATCATTTGTTCAATGTATTTGCAAATTTCTTGATCCATGTGACAAGGGTTAGATTCCTTTTGTTACACATTCATTAAGAAACTCCTTTTCAGTAATATACAAATTTCACTCAATGTAATGAATAAAATATGGTTTTAATGTTGAATGAAAAAATATTTAATAGGAATAGTTTGTCAGTAGTTTGACTTTTGATCCAATAAAAAATTTGTAGAATATCCCTATTGTTAGAGCTAAATGATGTTGGAATATGGAAAATAATGCAAACCTCTGCTCCATTCAGAAATATTCCAATTGACAATAGAGTACTCAGGATTCCTCGGAATGTTTTGTTACTTCTAAGTAATTCCATGCCTTGCTTCAAATCCATCAAGGGTTCAGCAATTTCCTGAAAAATGCGTTATTATGTATAATAGTTCCAATAAGAACTTTTCATGGGTGAGATACAATTAACCTCTCTCTGTTGCTATACTACAAAACATCAAGACTTACTTTTTCACTGTTTTCATAATCAAGCTTGAAAGCCCACAGTTTGAGACGTGCAGGAAGTTCAGAAATAGAAGCCAAGGTAAGTAAAAATTGTTCAGCACTGCCCAAAGGAAGCTCTGGATTAGCCATTTGTGCTTCTTGAATTTTTGCCCGTTCTTCTTCTGTTGGTAGCATTGTCAATAGTTTCTGAAGAAATGCATTTTTAACAAATTAATAATTTCAAATACTTTTATGAGATAAATAAAATAAATTTATTGTCAAAAAATCCAGTTACAAACTGCATATGACTATGTGGGGTGCAATGAACTTCCACTCTCCACAAGCAAGCAAGGGACCATAATATTATGAGTTCAAACAACAATTGTTGTTTATATATATATTAAAAAAATACCTCAATGCCTTCTCTATTCATTATTGTGGCATCCATCTTCAGAATTGCAGTCTTGATGGAGCGTGGAGGAGGAAGTTTGGTCATTCCAATATTGATTGCATTAGAACGTTTGTGATCCAGAACAATTATTTCTTTATTTTTGTTCATTTCTTGTTGCTTCTACATGTTTGAAAATAAATAATTTATTTTAAAAACATCTGAATACATGATAACACACAAATAATTACACATAAATGCAGTAAAATTTGATACTAATATTCAACAATACACATCAATCATTCTCTGTATATACTCATTGCAGACACAAATGCAATTTTGAATGCTTTATGCAATATAGTAACAGTCAGTTGAGTACAGAAATGATGCACTTATTACACATGAAAATAAAATAATCCAAAATGGATAAATGCACTACAGATCAAAGAACTAAAAATGCAATCCTGAAACAGCTAAGAAAGAAAACCTACTCAATCATTATGAAATCTATTCCAATATACTTAAATGAACTGTCTAGTATGATATAATATACAAAAATTAAATGTCCACCAATAGAAATATAAAAAGGTATGGTAGCATTTCACAGCAAAGAAATAAAAAATTATTTCATAAAAATTAAATCTAGATTTTTGTTCATTCCTTAATCTTTTAATACACTTCCCAATATTTCATACAAAATGATAAAAATAAAAATAAGAAATGCACATTTTGTAACGGAAATGAGTAGGTACAAAATGAAATCTTTTCAGCATGAAAACATACATCAGCAAGATAAAAAGAAACCTGTTCTATTAATGTACTGAAATGTATTTTACAAACAGTTGAAGAACCCCTAAGCTCCACCCTTAACCAATTGAAATTAACTACTCAAATTTAAGTGGACAGTGATGTCTAACAAGCTACATATTCAAAACAAGAAACATAGTAAGACAGACAAAATAAAACTTGTCATCATGCTATCAAGAATGAGTATAAAATAACTTGCAACATGCTTTTAAAAATGAATAAAAGAAACTCAAACCCTATTCTACCCCTAATTCATTTCAAAAGAATTATATTAAATTTCAATATTTTTATTATTAAAAATTGTATAATTTGTCACTTGGTAGGACATCACAGTCTCTGAAACATATTTTAGAGCCATGATCCCCATTTACCACCACAGCCAACCCCTTGTTAAACGCAGATGATTAAGTTATGGCTCATACTGGAAGTACTCACCTCCTAAATGATTCAGCATGCCATAGTTGTGGTGACCATTCAAAAATTGGGGAAGAAACATAAAAGATTAATAAAAGCATCAGAGTAAGTACCATAAGCCTGTCAAAAATGTACAATAAATACGACAAAGTGATTAGAGAGCAAGTCATACGACACCAGGAACCTTGAGCAAAGCAGGTGGAGTGACACATGGAATACCAACAAGCAGAAACAAGTGACTGTATCTCAGCATCACCGTCATACACAAAGCTTGGTAGCGCACAGTCACGAAGTTAAACAAGGCAATGTCCCAAAGATAATCAAACATATATGTTGAAAAATTCTTTTACCAAGATCCAGATGGGTTTTATTGACCAACATAAATTACTATTGTACATTAGAAACATTTTTTTAGGAATTCTTGATAAGTGTTTGCAGTGTACAATTATAAATCTTTAAGAAATTATGATTCACAAACAAACTAAAAATGAAAGTACTTGGAAGCTTATAAATGTTTCATACATGAATTAAATGTTGATCATAGTGTCTATTTCTTATTAATTAATTCTTAATTATTTTTTAAAATGTTATATTACATAGGAATGTTATTATAAGAAGTACTAGACTTAGCTTCTAGTGCTAGGCACATTCTATGACAGTCTGTGCACAAACACCTTTTTAGAACTGAAGTATATTACTCTTTTTAATGGAATCATCATTTATGGCAACAGCTTGTTGGTATAACAAATGACACATAAGTTAATTCTGAATAATATTTATTACTCTATTTATATTATTATTTATACAATTCTTTAAAATGAAAAATGAATTAAAATATTCTTTTTCAAAATAATTGTTGTTGTCTTTGATATTTAAAACTAAGAAAAATGAATCACAATTAAAACTGACCAAAGTAAAATTGTCCATGAAAAATTTAAAAAAATACTTCATAGAAAAATTCTTAAACTAACACAAAATGGAATAATACAAAATCTAAAAAAACAAAAAGCATAAAAATAATTTAAAAAATAAAAAATTCCACAAAAATGAGAGAGATAATACTCATGCACTACATTGCAATCTACAGACGGAGAAATCTATGGATAAGCCAATCAACTACAGTGCATGGTAGAAAAAATTATCATGCTGGAAACAATTCTACAATTTATGAATTCAATCACTGAAATAATAAATCATTTATTGGATTTTCATTAAATGAAAAAAATTAAAGAACTGATAAAAAATGTAAGTCGTTAATGTAGAGGTGTGATGTTGGAGAAAATATATTAAGAATTTTAAAGATATGTCTAGAGTGATATATAGGATGCATTAATATGCACAAGCTAATTAGGACAAGACGTTGCTGAACAGTTAACAAAACATGCTAGTAGAACTAGTTTATTACTAAATTATGATTAGCTTAATCATTCACAGTTATCAAGTTTATAACTTGCAGATCATAACACTTAAAAGTATGCCACTATAACAGAGGAGCAGAACTATGACAGAAAAATGTCCTTACATCTGCCATTTCATGCACAGTCACTCAAGCATGGTTCTTCTACTATAAGGAGACAATCACTGAAATAAAATTTAAACAAAAGCTACAAATTCAAGACATACAAACATACCTTTGTAATCAAATCTTTTGCTCTGGATTCAAAAAGATGCTCTAGCTTTTGAGTATCAACATACACAGGGTTCAGTTCGTCCCAAATCATACCAGTCTTCTGAAGTTTGGCAAGAATGATCGGGTCATCACGGACTTCTTTCCAGAATAACTTAACAGTTTTTTTGGTTTTCTTGGAGGGTGATGTAGAGTTTTTATTGGAATTAGTTTCTGATGCTGCAGTTCCATTTCTGTTATTGCGTAAATTCACTCCAAACAATGGTGGAGGAGGTGCAGAACTGCCTAACCTGCTGACTGGAGGTGGTGGAGGAGGAGCACCAGAGCCGACTCGAGGCATACCTGGTGCCATAGGAACTGGAGGTGGTGGTGGGGGAATCCCATTGGAAATGTGAGTAGGAGATAGAACATCAACTTCATCTTCACTTTTTAAATCCGTAAAGTCTAAATCACATAAGGAAAGGGGTCGCTTCATTGAACTGACTAATTCTTCCCAATGCAACTCTGTCTCTGATTTTTTCACTTCCAACTGCTTTGGCACATTTTCTCCTGTAGGACTCTTTGTAACATCAGCCTTTGACTTGGACTTCGCTAACCCTTCTTTAGCTTTAGAAATTAAACCAGTCATATCACCTATCCTGTTGATTTTATTTCCTTCTTCAACAGGACTGTGAAGTACATTCTGATTTGAGAGTTTTTGGGTAAGATCTTTCACAGTGTTCTCACGTTTTAGCTGCAATAGCATCTTTCTTTCAGAGCTTTCATCCGTTCCATTTTCGTTTAGAGATTTTATCTCTTCGGTGTCAACATTTTCTGTTCCATCATTTTTGCCGTACATCATTGATAATACCCAGGGCTTCTTTAATATCCCATTACTATCAACGGCTTTGTTTTCACTTTCAGCAGTATTCACCGCATTAAGTATTGGAGTCATGTCCTTTCGACTTGATGTTCTATTCATTTGGAATTTGTTGGAGCCCTCTACAGACCCATTACCAATTCTTTGAGAAATTTTTTGATTATCTGTGGACAGGAGAGAGAGAAAATTAATAATCTGATTAACACAATTTTGATCCAGAAATGAAAGTAGCATAACTTGCTTGTAAAATACTGATGCCAGTAAAAAGCATCACAAGAGAGCAAAATATTGCTCACTTTCATTCAATAGCTTCAAACCAATATACAAAAGCAAACAATTAAAACTACTGCTACGAGCATCACACTTCAGCAACTACGTACCATCCTCTGTACTATCCTCAGTGTTACCCAGAGAAGCTTTAAGAGTAGCAGCTGTTTCCTGTTGTTCCCGAATAAAACTGCGTTGTCTCTCGGCTCTCTCTCTCCGTCGTCTCAAAGCAGGCGTCACCCCTACATCTGTTGCAAGCGAGTGATGCACAGCAAAATGTTAAGAGGCAGGTTAATTTGAGATCATTGGAGCTCACGGGCTCAGGATATTGAAAGGTACGATGGAATGGAAGATTCATATGGATGAATGGGAGGAATTCATCATCAAAATGTGTTACCAAATCAGTAATGCATCAAATTTTTTAATGTATTAATTTATCTGCAAAACAAAAAAGCAACTGAATGCCAAAATAGAAATAATATCTCAACTGTATAAAACTTTTCAACAAACCATGCACTAACTCACATTAAAATTTATTTTTCTCTTTTTATCCCAAAGAAAACACAAAACAATAGGTTAAGACTGGACATACATTTAGAACACTATAGAAATGCATAAAATAGGAAATATCCTATTTTCCTTTTTCACAGAAAATAAAAACAAATATTAAGTAAATTAATTTATATCATCAAATCATTTTCCTCTTATATTTTCAGATAATAGAATAATGAAAAGCAGTTTAAACAAATTACATTCTAATAAGGAGAATTCCACAATAATCCCAAGTTTTTAAATTTTAATTGCCTCAAGTAGTATTTTCAGAACCAATTATTGATATAAGGATCTTCATTTTTCTATTCAAGATGTATATGAGAACAAAAAACTAGTTGCACTTCTATTGTGGTACTTAAAAAGGATGAGACAAAACATTTCACAAACACAAGGAGGGAATGGATAAATCTGCACAGCAGCTCTCTATATAAATACCGACATGAAAAGATAAAATGAAAAAATTCTCAGAAAATCTGTAATAATCATCAGCGATTCTACAATTTATGTCAAAATCTGACTTAAATTGCATTCAATTAGTTGTAACATACAAAGTATGAGTATTCCTGTAATAAAGCAAAGAATATGCTTCATGTCTTATTAATATTATACTCATTAAAATAGCATAAAATGTAAATAAAAGGAGGAAGATAAAGACAATTCACTTGATACATGGTATGAATATCTCAAGTTGACATACATGAATGACAGTACATGATACCATAATTGAACATGATATAAAAATTTAATTTTAGTAAGAACTACACAATTCAATTCCTAAACAGTATACCTAAGGGGACAAAATTATTGGGTGGGAGACTAGGAGTTGAGATAATTAAGTCTTATGATTTGTATACGTATTTATTCTACAGATTATGATATAATGGTTTCATAATGTACGGAAAGTGGTATCTTTGCGTAATCCTCTGTTTACACAAGTTTCTTAGTTAAGAGTGTCTTTTTGTTGGAAGGGTCCGACGCTTGGATCGAATTAAACATTATAAGCATTTGTATTCCTAACCTGGTGCTGCAGGTGCAGAGAGAAAGAGAAGTAAGTAGGAAAGCTCCAATCCAGGACAGTCAATGCAGAGGAACAGAAGAGCACCAGAAGCTCACCTTTGCCTTCCTTGGGTGTGCAGCTGCCATTGACATGCACCTCGCCAGGGCCAGGTGACGAGCGCGAGCTGGAAGAGCCCGTCTCATCTCCGTCATCGGCACCTCCGCCCGTGGTGGGCACAGCGAGATCACCCCCAGGGGAACCAGGAGAGCCCGGCACAGCGCCGAGGCCACCTCGCGGGGGTCCGCTGCCGGGCGCCGGAGACGACAGCGGGGACGTGCCCGTCGAATGACGCCGAGACTTACGACGCTCCGTCGTCATGGATTCGTTCAAGGATTTGCGATTCCTCAAAGTCTTTCTGTAAATGGAAGAGGGTCTTATTGGTCAGCTACAGAGGCGTTCAAATAAATCTCCTCAATTAGGTACGCCCATTTGTACATTTGAACTGCTTTTTTGACAATAAACTTTATTTATTATGAAACCTTATATACGCTTTTAGGGGTTGGGGAAATTATATAGCCTGTCAGTCCATATGTAATAATTCTTACAAAAAAAACCATATGCCATGCCCATACACACATCTCAGGCTCATAATTGTTTTCTACTTTTTGCTTGCTATTTGTATGCTATTTCAATCATCACGAATCCCTGTGATTATCCAAGCAGTTTGATTATTTATTTTTATACACCTCAGACTTTTACAGACATTAATGCTGCAGTTTAAAAAGTTTTCTTTCCCTCATATTTCTCGGTGGAAATTTCTCAAAGGAAATAAAATAAAGCATCAGAGGCTTAACACGAATGAAATGTGGCAACAGCCCAGGAAGGTATGAAAAGTGTACATACACAACTTCCTCACCACACATAAAATATAAATAAAGATATTTTAAAATATTAATAAACAAATCCCCTTCTTAATTCACCTCACATGTGTATGATCTTTGCTGCACTGAATGTGCTTCAATTCTGCTTTAGGACAAATGTCTGAAATTATCCTACAGACTTATACAAAGGTTACGTGTAAAACCCCATCAGTACAATAACGAAATACACAACTTTCAGGATGTGGTTTTCTATACATTTGCATGTCCAATAAATAATCAAATGTTTCTTTGCTTTGTAAGTTCTTGATTTGCTTTCCATTATTGTTGGTTCTTGGTAGAAATGGTCATCACAGAGAATGAGTTTGAGCCTACCGAATGTTTTCGTCCAGTTGCTTCAATGGTGAGCCTCGGTCTTCTCCATCCTCGTGATGAAGCACAGCTTCATAGATCTGGAGTTGACGCAGAAGATCTAGATCCGTGCCTTGCTTTGACATGTATCTGTAAACAACAAAATTCACTCTGCAATTAAACAGCAATACAAATATTATAGAAGAGTTGAATGAATGAATGTATGAATGAACAAATAAATGAACTTTATTGTCAGAAACCAGTTGCAAACTGTGTGTGATCATATGGGGGATAATAAATAGGTTACTCTCCGGATAGGTTACTTTCTGGAAACAAGCAAAGGATTCAATTCCAACCAAGGACCCAAGGGAAGTGGCAGATTTAATGTTTATAAAGATATGCTAATTAGAAATGTGTTTACTATATCATTATGAGAGGACAATCATAACTTAGTGCACAAATGTAAGATTAAATCCTCATATTACAAAAAATAAAATTTAAAATAAATATTACACAATTCATTCATTTCAATTTTCAATGATGGTTAATTTTTATTTCATTCAATTTTTTTTTAAATTCAGGTAAAGTACACACTTATACTGCCCTTAAGAAACACATTATAGCACACACTTCAATGCACATTAGGGCGTGCATATATTTATGTCCCCCATCGGAGAAGAACTGGATACTCTTTAAACAAACTAATATTCAAATAAACTTCTGAAGTTTATTAATTTGTGAAGTGAAATAAAAAGCATTTATATGACAAATTTTAAACAAATGTATAGCTTAACTATAGTTTTTAATTTTTTTTTCGATAAAGAAAAAATTGTTAGTGTTGTCAAGACAAGGCAGGGAGAAAGCAGAAGGCCTCAGGCCCCAAGAAATGGTGTCCTAAGGGGGTACCTCGAATGAAGTTAGGTGAATAAAAATTTTAATACCATGTCAATGAAAATTGAAAAATTTTAACTGGAAACAAATAGGTAATTTGACATGTTTTCATAGAGGATGGAACCCAAAATGGCCATTGTCATGGATATTGCAGTGCATACCTCTGCACAGCACCTTCCATGCCTTGTTCCTCCAGCGCGTCTACTTGGTCGTAATACGTGTCTTGGTCAGGGATGCCATTCAGGGTTTTATTGATGAGCGTCGTTGCATAGATGAGTAGCTCTGTGTCTGCCGCATCGTAGTCTTTGAGCAGTTTCATGATGTTGCTCCAAGCAGGCACTCCTAACCAACAGGATAATGAAAATCGTTTACAGCGTTACAGAAAATTTGCTTCCATTCTGGATTCTATTGACACAATAATACACCATCATTACAATAATTAAATATCATACACTGAACTAATAAATATAATTTTGGACTTGTAATGAAATTTGACCATGACTGAAAATAGTTATTTTCAACCCGTAATGAGAAATAATGAGTTAGAAAAAGGAACAATTCTTTATTCCACCGTTTGGCATTATGTCTTCAAGTGTACGGTAATCACTATTTTGTATAGTGTTTTATTGTTTCTTTTCTTCAAAAATATGGAGGAGAAAATGTATTAGATTATATCTCTAGCATCCAAGATAATAATACAAAATTACTAAACTCATACAATGGTAAAATGCTATCTGAAGACACTATTGCTTTGATCCATAGATCTCATACTACCCACTCCTAATCAAGTACATCAATGCAAAGCGATACTGTGCTATACTTGCATTCATGCTTTACATATATTTTAGTCCTAATATTCCAAATGTTGTGAACTGGGATCATTTTTTGGACATCTCCATAANATTCCAAATGTCGTGAACTGGGATCATTTTTTGGACATCTCCATAATTTACTGGGATCAATTTTTGGACATCTCTATACCTCTACTGGGGTGCTATGTCAAACTTGGCAGTGATCTCATGTCCGAAAAGTTAGTATAAAATAATATACCCTCACTTTCAGTAACAGTCTTCCTATGATTCTAAATGCAAAATGGTGCTAGTTAAGGCTTTATTATATTTAATTAAGGTAGTTTTGATTTGGATTAAAAAATACTTTTAATAAGAATGTCGCGAGCTCTTAAGTCCCACTAAAAAAAAGAATGTTCATATTTCGCTCTTTTCTAGACTACACAATCATGCTACATGTATATTTTTCTTCCGGGTACCTATGAGTGGTGATAACTACGGCCAGACGAGAATGGCGACGAGCCAGGAATCGAACTCGGGATTCCTGCTTTGATTGCAGGGGTGTTAGCCAGAACACCACCCGTTCGCCTTCCACGACTGTGTCCCATTTCAACCCAGGCTTGAGTTTCGGGTTCGATTCCCGACTCGTCGATATTTTCATTTGTGCAAGTCAAATCGAGATCAGGTCTCGGATCGATATGGACTAAAATGGAAAAATATGCACTAAGAAGTTTAAAATATGCCAAATACAGGCTATAAATATCCCAAATACGCTCTAGAACATTCGAAATATGCACTTCAAAAACAATTTACGTTCATATCTACTTATTACTAAGGAAGTGGAAGTGTAAGTGTAAATTGGATTGATTGAATAGTACCACTGAGCTCGTTCTCACAGTATAAACTATATTCCAAAAATAACCACGTCGATTTTGATTGACTACAATAATTTAACCTAAAAGTTTCAGAGTTCGAACAACAATCTTCAAAAATATGCATTTATATGCACTACTAGAATCAAAGGGCTCCTCGAGGTTAAAATGCTACAAATCGATCCCTCAAGAAAAAAAAATCAGGAAAAATATGCAAAACATGCAAAATTCGAGCCCTGACCATGATACATTGAGGGAGTATTACTTTTCGAAAAGAGGCGCCACTCCCACGTTTTAAACATCGTGGGAACGTCGCTCCCACGCGATACGCGCTTCCGCGTCAATACAATCCTGACACATACTACATAGGAGAGATTCGGACTCACCTTGCAGTTTGTCCACGGCATGGATCGCCTTGATGAGAAGCAGGCAGTTGGTCTCCACGTACTCCACGAAGACCAGCAGCAACTTGAGAGCTGTCTTAACGACGAGGCGGTACTTGCTGGCGATGAGAGTATACAGCCATTGCACTGTCTGATTGTGATCCATCACACCGTTCATCCCGTCCACGTACAGCATCACCTGACCCAGCGCTGAGAAGATGCAAAAGGAAATGCATTTAGCACATCATAAAATGAAAAAAGAAAACGTTGCTACGTCCCAGTTTAGGATAAAAAAATTGAAGTAAAATATCTTCAATGGATGTTCTCATAACAGTATATATAAAGTAAAACATCACTCCATAATTTCGATTTTGTAATACTTCGGAAGAGAAGTAATGAGATGTAACCAACGTAGCGAAAGCGCTGTAACATAAGCCGCTAAACCTGTGGAAAATCTAAATTCAGGCAGTGTCAGGAAGGTCAAAGGTTAGAGATCAAGTCTTTAGTCCATAACAGTTGGCATATCATGTACTGCCGGTTCTACGAATATGTTGTTGTGGGGAGCAGCATTCGAACGTAAACTCACTAACANCGAATATGTTGTTGTGGGGAGCAGCATTCGAACGTAAACTCACTAACATTCTCCTGACACGAGTAAAACGCCCACGTGTTTACAGCGAGAGCAAGAGTTGACAATATTTCAATGCTGGCATTGGCTCCTCGCTCATTACTTTTCTTTCCCAGCGAGCACTATAGCCAAGATCTTAAGATATTTGAAACTTTTTTATACGATAACAGTACTTTTCCTGTACCCGTTTCTTGTACTGAGTATACTGTCACAATAAAATTACTACAAATAACGAACGTAAAAGTTACTTGGGTAAACAAAAGGATAAAAGAATTGTATTGCTAATTAAATTTTTTCCCGAATAGTTTAACTGGCCACGAGGGAAGGCGAGAACTAACAATAAGATCAAAGACCTTTCTAGCAAAGGATAAATTTATACAATGTCCAATATAATAAGTTTTCTCTTATCAATCTCCTTCAGATACGGCCATAAAGAGGTTTTGTCAGTAATTTTGCGCCAGGAAACGTTATTGTGTAGGACGGATGTTGAACAAACGAGCAATACATCATACGTTATGAATATGAACGTATTCAGAAATTTATATTAACTCCAGTTACTTGTCCTAATAATTTATTTCACTTATTCAATTGCTTCATTAATCAGCAAAAAGTAACAATATTTTATACTGATAAAGTATTTTTATAATAACTTATGAAAAAATCGGAAGTGGGAGGCGAGCAACGGGCAAGTTCAAACATTATTGTACTCGACGAAATGAGTACTTCTTAACTAAGCATTATTCGTTTTCATGAATTATGATAATACAATGCAGTAAATTGATTATGACGTTCTTTAAAACGTGATCTGGCTGCGAATATTAACATCTGTTGGGTTATACATTAGAGATGGTTGTTAAATATGACATCGCGTATCCCCATCAATTCCATCGTACAACACAGATCTGTATCAAATCCTCACAACGACCAAGATATATTCTCTTCTTTGTTCCCAGGGAATGAAATAGTGAAGATAGCCACATGAAAAATAAAACTCACCTCTCAAAATGTAGTTCTGGTAGTTCTGGTCGGCCTCCGACCCCACTTTTATGAGACAGGCCAATCCATCATTTTGGACGAATTCGTGCACGAGATCTTTATCTTCCTGCAACAAGAACAGTCGTAACGTACTTTAGAGTTACAAATAATCTCTTTTCCTCTGCCATTCTCGGAAAGGAGAACACCTTAAAAGCAACAACGTGTCACATTTACAAGTCCAAATATCCGTATTCGAAAAGAACAACGCGAACGACCCGGGACTCACGAGACGAATCGAACCATAATTTCTCACAGATCTCATACGCGTCGTTTCGATCGAAATATCCCGTCATTACCGGCCGCGAAATTGGGAGAACCACCCGTTGATCGGCAGTTCTGTGGAGGGCGAAAAATCCCGAGTATAGAGGCATATCGGTAAGATAGCTGGGAGTCACACAACACACGATTCCCGTTGTCATAATGCTACTCCTCGGGATCCTTGACGCCTCTGCACGATTCCAAAGAACGAGTCCCGCCTTCTACGGAGTGTTTTCGAGAAAACTGCTGCTCTCAGCAGCACATCGGAGCCGCTTCGCCAAGCGGGCTCAAGCGCCTCGCGGCATTGTCGAACCTAAGTGAGTCATTAATATTCAATCCATTAAGGCAGAAAAATAGAAGAAAGAAATCGTGACGGGGAAGTATAACACAAAGATCTGCGGGTCGAAAGAATGAACTTAATATTGTGAGAACCAAAAGATCTGTTCGAGAGAAATGACCGATTTATTAATTTCGCCAAGCTGAATAAAATTCCTCCCTCGAGTGGGGCCGTGCAAACAGTCCGCTGAGATGGAAGGAAGTCACGCCGGTCGAGGTCTTCGGGGTCAAGGGAGCGAGGGCGGACGCGGAAGAGACGCGGCGGCGAAGGCGGGGCAGAGGACCTGCAAACTTCACTTCATTCGCGAGTGTTCACGGGGATGCTGGACTGGATGGACAAGAGTTCACGTCGAATGAAATATTACGAGGTTATGCACAAAAAAAAAAATCCTTCCGAGCTCTGAAACGATGAGTTTAAAGATTAACTGAAGTGGTAATTTAGAGGGCGATGTGTTCAAACAAATTAAGTTTCTTTGGAACGTTTACAGAAAGTACGTGAAACTTCTTAAAGTAAGGTATCCGTCAGAGCGACTAGGCTCAAGGACCCCTAAAAATGTTTCAAATGATAGGTTCAACTATTCCCTATCCAGTGGCGATTAATTTTTATACCCTTACGGCGCAAAACTTTGAATTATTTGACTTTAAATTACCATGGAGAAAATTTCGGAAGCTGGAAACTGGAAAATACTGCATCACGCGACTGAAGACAATGCGAACCTTGTCAAAGAAAGAGTCAAATGACAACTAAAATTTACTATAAAATTTTAAAATCACAAAATAATTGTCCTCACCCAATGGTATAATTCTGTACAATTAATTATTAATTAATAACAACTGCTTTGGTGAATATTTATAAGTTTTGTGAATAGATGGCAACTTGACTTCAGTCAACGCGGATGTAATACCTTAAAGTTGAATACTTTAATGTCTGGAGCATACAACTAAAAAAACAGTCGTCGTGGTTTGGAATAAATAGGGGAATTTCAGCAACATTAAAAAATTAGAAACAAAAATATGTGGCATGATTAGTTAACAATGGGAAATATGGTAACATTCGAGTATCTTAGCTTAGGTAATGGCACGCTGTTGGCTCAGTTGCCAGTTTTTTTGGTCAACCCCTCCTTCCGCCAATAGTATATAATCTTTGTGGGAACCCTTTCACCTAATAATTTAATTATTGTAGATAATGGAAATAAATTGGGTATACATTGTAGTAGATACTTGTAGATTACAATAAATATTATAAATTATAAACTGTTTAGCACTTTTCAGTTTGATCCTTGAAATGTTTAAATGGAAATGAGAAAAAAATCCTTTATCTCCAGTATTATAAATTTTCTTCATTTAATCACAATTTTTGCGGGTCCCCTTGTAGAGACACCACCGCTCATGTGGGACCGGGGAATCTGAGCAGTAGTATAGTAGCTTTTATAATTTCACATACAATAAAATTCAGTTTTTGTGGTTAGAACAATTTTATGAACGATCTTGCAGACGTTTCGACAATTCCCCTAGTTCAGGGAAGGACACATTAAACGGCTGATAACATCCCATCCATGATAGATAATAACTCATACCCTTTTGAAAACCAAAACAGACAGTTTCTTCTTTGAAACAAAACTGTAAATTATTTATAGTTTCGGAGTATTTCAACAGATTTATTCCATCACTACTTCACGGTGGCTTTCAACTTCTTGAAGATTTTGCTTTAGAAAATACAAGTACATCTTGCAAGCGGTTGGTTCTTAGCTTGCAAACTTCGTAAATGTCATACTTATTAATATATCACACAAGAACGGCGTACTTTTTATGTTTGGAAACTCACCAAAGACAAAAGTATGACTCTTCCCAGGATTAATAAATCTCTATACTTCAAATGTAGTAAAATAATTACCATTTCATATTTTAACAAATTAACTATTTCTCTGAAGACCCAGGACCATTCGAGAAAAAATATGAAAGAAAGACTACCTTGTTGGATTAATAGTGTACTCAACTGAAACTATTCAACTGATTTAATGATGTAATGCATTTTCTTCTTCTTCTTCTTATTATTATTATTATGTTTATTCTTCTTGATGTTATATCATACATGTTGTTAATTATTTTTGATCTACACAATATATTCTATTATTAATTTATTGTAATAATTATATTAATATATTTAATCTATTTTTAATCTTGCTTCCTTGGATTTGTGGAATACGCAACGTATGTTTCCTGTCAGCTCTTTTCATTGGAGTAGGGCTTTCCAAACTGTGCTCCATAAATCATCTCATAGTTAGCCTTGAAGATGTAAGAAACTGCAGAAAATTAATACAAGTTTTGAAGACAAGAATAAACAAAACTGAGGCATGCCGAACGTTAGCGTACTCTAGAATAATTGAACAAGTTGTAGTAAATCAATGTTTATAATTTATTGAGACCTATTATTTCTTTAGATTTTATGTTATTTTGAATTAAAAATGATTTATGATTAGGAATATCATGAATGCTGTTTAACATGTCTACAGTTGCAGCTGTTAACTTCCCATCGTCAGTATTAGATTTATATATTTGCTCCAAAATTTTCTATATATATA
>NNCF01131568.1:93154-212627 GCA_002313205.1 Laupala kohalensis | reverse complement strand
AAAAAAAAAAAAAAGACTTGAAACCTGACACACTGAAGTGAAAAGATGTCTTTACATTTTAATATACATGCATGAGATTACAAATACTGCACGGTACTGTATTTCCTTGGATTGTTTTCATGAAAATTCTCCTTAGTACTCAATCTGGGCACGATTGTGAGTATTGTCCATATCAGGTTTTCCTTATAGTAGTTCGATTGGAATTGATGAGATTGGTTCCTTGCTTGCTTCCGGAGAGTAAGATATCTTCTCGTGGAAGACAATAAGCTAAGAACGTCAAAATGATTTCCACAATACTTTATTGGTTGAACAAAAGGTGATATGTCTATTCCACATTTTTGGCGTCATTTCTTCCAGCATTGGAGGGAAAATATGAAACAAGTTAATACAGATGAATTACAGAGAAGGGGATTAGAGAAGTGACAGTGCTATTCGAAATTGAAAGACGGATGAAGGAAGGATTGAACGAAAACCCGAGGGAAAGCGGAAGAAGAAGTGAATGTTCTGAGGTATCAATGCGAGGAGTGCGTTCATGCAACCACGCGAGCCCAGCTGACGATCTCCCACGAGTCAGGAAATCTCACGTTTCGAGGAAACGGAAGAAGCTTCCGAAGACCCACAGCACGAGGGCAGACAACGGAATTTTTACCGTAATACTCCACTGTATTTTTACTATATGTAACCTCACGGTATAATCATGTTTATGACAGTTTTATTAACAAAATATTTTTATTACCCACAATTTTGTAATACAGTTTAAAAGTTTTAATGATATAATTTGTGTGTGAACTATCCTGTGAAAAAGACTATTATGTCACGTAATTACCTCAATGACATGTTCTGTGAATTAAATATTAAGATTGGACGTACAAAATTAGAGATCATACGTTACGTTGATTTTAAATTCTGATTAAACAGTAGACATTACTAATAATAAAAACAATATTAATAATAACAATAAATAGCTATTGCGTTCATCTTCAGTATATTGGGGTGACACTCAAATCCAATAGCTTGAGATTTTTACGATTTCCGTGAGAACATTTCAAAATATCAGGATACTTTTGACACATAGGATTCAGGAACATAGCAAATAAAAAATGGATTTATTAGATTTTTTATTTTAAAAAATTGAAGTAATAGAGAAATTTACGAAAGCAAATCTTGGATTTCTTATAAAGTACATAAAAACTAGGAAATAATGTAAACTTCTTATGAAGTACCCTGAAAATATTTCAAGAAACGAAACGCTCACCCGTTATCGCGCAAATAATAATTAATTATATTCATGAAAGTCAACCAATAAAATTTTACTTTTCTTGTTTGAGAATATAAACGACGAGCAATCCTTAAAATACTCTTTAGAAGATCCCTTCAAAAATAAACTCATTATGATGTGTTTTCTGAGTATGTGTGCTAACAAACATGTCTAGTACTGCAGAGGTTCATCATTAATATCTTCTAGTTGAGTCAAAACCTCGTAAGATACATTCGAGAACTTTTGGTAAACACGAACTGGAACAAATTAATGCCCTCCTAATATTTAAACCATGCTTTAAAAGTTAAAAAACGAAATATTGTTCAGTGCAATTTTTTTTCTATGGTTGCGTAAAATATTGAAAGTTGTGAAAAATGACATTCTTCCGAATTGCACTGATAGCATGCCCTCTTTCTCACGAACCATGTTTTGATGATCTCAACCACAGAACTGGGGATATTAGATTAAGTAGTAGCGTCTCATCCAATTTTAACGCTAAAATTAATAAACATTACGAATTACGTAATGTGATTCATCTATAAAAACATTAGGTCGTACTGACTAAGTACTATCATCTAAATTTGATACACAAACAGGTGAATTAGATAAAGAAAAGTTTTGAATATTTCGCTAATAAAGTTATCCCGCTAGTAATTCGATTCCAAATCATTTCCATCTTTACTGATCTAAAATATACACAAAGGCATGTACATGGAAGCATTTACTAGGAAGAAGAGATTTAAGGTATTTGTTTCAATTATTATGCATCCCAATGATTGGCATAATTTATGATCTGTTGACATTAACTTTGTAAGCAAGAGAAGAGATGTATGCTGCTTTTAACTGTGGACTGACTTCGTTGGTTGCAATTTCTTTGATAAAAATCGTAGTTTAAAATGTTTTAAAATAACTAAAAAATGTGTGTAAGAATTCACAAGAGATCTTAAGAAATTCGACAAAACATATTTTATAAATTGGTAACATATTTGATTTTCTTCCTAGGTAGAAATGTTTTTTAACTTCCTACATACTGAAGAGAAGGGGATGGAATTGCGAAAGGGTGAATTTTCTTTCTGGAGATAATAAAGAGAGCAAATACTATAAAAATAAACGAATTAAGTATGGGAACCACTCACAATTTCTCTACTTACTCTACTTTTTTAATTTATTATTTACCGCGGTAGAGCGAATATAAGAATTATCTCTTCGTCAATCATGCGGTTGTCATATGTACAACGTCTCTGATCTTGAAATAATGGGAGATTGTGATGGTTCTAAAACAAAAATTAGTTAAAGCCTAAACCTTCCTGTAACATTTTTTTCAGATCGGGCGCATCAATTCACGTTTAACTCAATCCAAACTCCTTCCTGGGTCTTCTCTTTTGAATACCTATAAATTAATTTCGCTTCCAGAACCTTAATATATGACATCACTTGTCCACTTATGCCTTTTCACGTGCCGCAGATTTTCACTTTCTTTACATTAAAAAAATAAAAATAATCTATTAGTGAATCAATTAGTTGTGACTGTTGACTATAAGACCTGGACTTATGTCCAACCATTTAAGAAATGATTTACTTTTAAGGGGAGGGGAATAAATTTATGGATAGGAACTAAATTTGAAGTTTCAACTGGGTGACAATCTGGGTTCATACCGGTACCACACGTCATAAGATAGCGTAAAGGAAAAAAAGAAATACCGGTACCACACGTCATAAGATAGCGTAAAGGAAAAAAAGAAACAGAATGGAAACCAAAGTCTCAAGTTATACATGTTTTGGATGTCGCCAGAGCCGTTACAGAGTTCCACAGTGGTAGCCGACTCGAGCATCAATCAGACATTAGGATGTTGGAGGTATTAGCAGTTATAGCAATGGACACGCGAAATCACGGGGAAAACCCAGCTCCCGAAGCTGAAAGGATGAAATATATTAGCAAGAATTTCAGGAGCAGAGTCATTTTCAACTTACCTGAAAGATCTGCTTCAATGAGAAGAGTGCCCTGCGCAGTTCTCTGCCTTCGGAGTTGAGCAGCTTCTCTGCAAACACAAAGAGACAGCCCTCGTAAACAATCTATTTTTTATGAATATATTTCTCCCGTGTACCCTACACATGGAGAAGATATGTGATAATCTTCAGGTTATCCATTCGGTCAGGTGAAAATGGCGACGGACCGGGAAGAACCCGGAACTCCTGCATTGATCGCAGGGGGTGTTAACCACTACACCACCCGTTACGTATCTCCTGTACGGGGATGAGTCTCAGGTCTTCCGGGCTTTAGGTTTGGGTGGAAATGGTGTGCAATTGTGGAAGGCGAACGGGTGGTGTAGTGGTTAACACCCCTTCGATCAATGCAGGAGTCCCGGGTTCGATTGCCGGCTCGTCGCCATTTTCACCAGACATAAAGTTATCACAATCACTTTTTTTTAACAACATCTCGACTACATGCGCTAAAAGCTTGTACAACTATCTGCATTAAGATCCACGTTCTAACGAACCATGACAAAATAAGACAAACACATAACACATTTCTCCACGCTGACGAGAAAGATTTTTCGCTATTGGCTCAGTCCGATCGGCACGTATCCTATCTGCTCATTCGATTCAAGGCCTTGTTGGTAATTAGTGGCGGTAATTACTCGACTCATCAGCCAGCCATCATCACACACACGTGCCACAACGCGCAAGCTGTTGATGCTGTCTGCAATGGCGGCGGCGGCGGTTGAGAGGGAAAAGAAATTCCGATGTCGCTGATGGAGACATGAAGAGAGGAAATGAACGAAATTAAAGGCGGATAAGAGAATACAGTACGTTTTTAAAAATTTATTTTCTGACCACACTTTACACCGCCTTGTCTGTTACAATGTCATTACAAGGCTACTGAATGTCTTAGTCCTTTTAATATTGCATTTTATCCTGTGTGTTTACTGATGCAGTATTCTGATTTCTTTCCGGCGATTCTGTTTTCGGAATATTCTCTGCTTACATTGGTTAGTCGTTATGTAAGGACGAAGAAGAACACGAGGGAAGTCGAGAGGATATAAATTAAAAAACGTGTAATCAGATGAAATTTTTAATCAAATCAAATCAAGAAGCCAAGAGAAAGGAAAAAAGGAGTTTACCACGCATCATCGTAATGACAGCAAAATGTTCAATTTTAAAAGACGAATCTAAGGGTATTTATGAAATGATCATCAGACATATTTTGACGTATCTGAACTACTGCTCAAAATATCGCAAGTGAATCATATTTTGTGAACGTAACTAAAAAAATAGGTCGTGATTTCGATCGTTAGTAAAATAAAAAAATACAAGAATAAAATTTATTATATAATTCATACAATGGATCTAGAACCTAAATAATAGAAAAGAGAAAAAAATGTGTTATATTTTAATACATAATTCGTCAAATTCACAGTATTTTAGTAAGTATTAAAATAAAGTTACTGAATTCTTCTATGAATAGTTGTTAATTATACACATTTAGAAACAAATAAAATAACTAAAACTGAATAAAATTACGACTGAGGAACGTAACACGAAAAATGTAGAACAAAATAGAATAAATAATATATAATAAATAAACTTTGTCAAAAAGCAGTTACAAACTGCGTATGATCACGTGGATGACAAAATAATTTACTCTCCGGAAGCAAGCAAAGGACCATCCCATCATTTCCGATCAAGGGTCCTAAGGAAGAGGTGGATTTAACATTTCAACACACTCCTAACAATAAACATAGTTCGGTACGTGTTATAATATTAACATAATACCAACAAATTTGTATTTAATAAAACACATGAAAGTAATTTCACAAGTACGTATTATTATAAACTATAGATTATTCACTAAGCAACAACTAAATAGCGAGTGGTTACGATCGATCACGTAAACTCATAATAGCGAGACATGACACGGAGGAACGAACCTCGCAAAATAACGACGTCGCTCGTCTGCGACGGAGAGGAGAAGCTATTACGCTCGTGGCAACAGATGCAAAGAAGACGCGGAGATCTGACCTCGCCGCTTCGGATTTAGGGAAGCGGCTAATCAGACCAGACGGCGTACACCGCCGCCGCCACCAACAGGTTACCGGTCAACGACCGAACGCCCATTCATTCGCCCGCGTGTGCCGCGCCAGGTGCCTCCGCCCACTCTGCCCCTCACCTCCCCCCACTCACCCATGCCACACCCCTTTTCCAACCCCTTATCCCGTGTGCGCTCGCGCAGCAGCAAACTAGAGACCTCAATCGAGATAGAACCGACAGCCACGTCCACAACTAGTGAGCTCGTAATTTCTCATAACACCTATATTTCCTACGAACAAATTCTCATAACCCCTTTGGCGCCAGCTGCCATTTGGTGCTCTTATCGGTGGAGTAAGGGAAACACGACACGGCATGTAACCAAGTACAGATGATTGAAATGGCCAAGAGCTCAGGTACAAGGAAATAGTGTATTGTAAATAAAATGAAGTAAAATAAAATGAAAAACAATGTGATTGAAATCACTTATGAGAAACTGTGCAAGGTATTTTCCGGAAACATGACCAATTCTGTATTATATTTCCTCCACTGACGGTTCTCTCGATTAAGGTCTCTGCAGCAAACATGCGCGCTCGTTCCGATCCTCCAACATCCACTCCGCGTTCCCTCGATGGGAATTCTGCAGTGTGTGATTAGCGAAGAGTACATGGCGGGTAGAGGCGAACTGCGCAAGATCCGTGTAAGAGCGTGCCTGCGCATCGTGTTCCTCAAGGCTCGGGTTTATGTCCGATGAAGGGTCGCTCCGTTGACGAGAGGTTACGAGGGTTCTGCGGTCATTAAAAGGTGAACTGCCTCGCAGTATCGGCTGCAACCCGATTATGCAGCATTTCCATACTGCGTTAAATGAGTTGCAATTATTTTGCGCATTCCGACATGATATGTGATTAGCTGTGGAATAATTACACTAAATTAAATTAAACTCACCTTTCATCACTGTCATTAGGTGCTATTACTAAATGAAGTGAGGAATTTGGAAGAGCAACTTGAAATATTTTGGAATATATTTTTTCAGGATACATGGATCGGTTCGTGTTCCGATATTCGAAACATCTTCATCAAAACGTTTCTAAAAATTTAAGAAATCTATATAACAATTATCAAGATGAAATTACGAATTCTAAACGTGGACAGGACTCCGGTATAGGAGATGCAAGAACCTGAAGCTGTGAATATTTTCCTTGATCACATCTATCGCCACAGGTACTGTACTGGAAACTAGAGTAGAAAAACAAAGAGACTATACGGTAGCCTTTCTATATATGGTAATAATTATCTGCTCCACAATAACCGATAACCGACATCAATAATACGTAAAACATTAACTTTCTTAACACGTAATGTTTTATCTTATGTGACAATATTACATGAAAACAAGAGAGGAAAATGTGACATTGCTGAACTTTGATTCTCTTTATAAATAGTCAAATATAGCCGAAACGTTTCATTTTAAAACCTTCATAACGTGCTTGTTAGATGCAATCGCCTTACAAAATAGCCTTCTGTATTTTTTCTATACTTTAACAGCGGCCATAGTCGCAACTACAATATCCCAAAATTTCAACCGGTAACCTAATTCCTTTGGCACATGACAAACACTCCTTGATATAGAAACGGGGCATCGCACGTAGGTTCTCGTGTATCAGCTTCCTAAGAGATTATAATATTTCTTTTCAACTACTTTCACACTGATAAAACACTATCGATAGTAGTGCCTTAGGATTAGATGCGAGATCCACATTCAGAGGGAGGAAAGGATTTCTCCAAAACTGCACGTATTAGAGCACTATAAGCATACGAATTCTTATGCCGCCATTTTGGTTCCAAATTCGGTGCACGCATGTTGTGAGTTCCATGGAAATGCATCAAGAACAACACTACTATAGATCACTCCGGCATTAATTCGTGTTTGTGAATACATGTTCATATGATAAAAACGCCAAATTATAACCCCAAATTAATATGTTACACTTGTAGTTCAATATTCAAGAACTGTTATTTACTGGTACGTACAACGTAACAATATTTTCTCAAGATTCAGGAATAATTGAATCCTGCAAACACTTCATAACGTTCACATAGTTAATGATGTTCATTGGCGTGTTGACGAAGGCTTACATATGGTGTTTACTATATGTTATGCATATGCTATGCGTTTACGTATAGGTCGGCAATATAGTCAACTGCTGCCAACGTCAAGAATGGAACCAAAATGGCGGGATGAGAATACTCACTCTTATAGTGTCTTGGTGCATGTGGCATTCCAACCTTTCATTTCGGATATTATCAGGTTAGGATGTCACATCCAAAGGTTGGGATATCACATTCGAAGGACGAGATGCCACATCCAAAGGTCTAGAGAAATCCTTTCCTTTCTCTGAATTTGGATCTCCCACCCAAACCTGTTCCCTCAGAGCACATACGTTTCTTGAATCACCAACAAGTATAATCCCGCATCAGACGCACCTCCAGATGTCCACCAAATAAAGGAGCCACGATCGCGTGGGAGTTTTCTCGAAGGATAGCAAGAGTAATTAACAGCTGCATGACACAAAACTCTTCAAGGGCGTTGCAGAAGAAGGCGGAGCGGTAGCAGGGCGGTAGCAGGGCGGTAACAGACACGCAACGTAAACGGCAGGCGTCGAGGCGAGAAGGGAATTTAACGCACTCACAAATTGTAGCTCACTGTGGGAAGAAGGCGGGGCGAGTTTGAAAGATCTTCTGCTCAAGGTGGAAAAAGATCGAACAGAAGCAGATAGAATTTTTGAGGAGTACAGAAGCTCTAATCGATGTTTTACAAGTAACTTATAATACTTTACACAAATATTTACAATTCTCGTCCACATTAGGAACAGCATTTTAAAGCAAATATTGTATTTCGTGTTCTAATTTCATTGAAAATATCATAATAATTCCGTTACATTCGATAAAATAAAACAAATTAAAACGGAAATATATATATATATAAGCAAACTAAAACAGAAGAAATATGTTATAGAGATGGCAAATCAGTGGAATGTATATAAATGACGTCACAAATAAAGAGAAAGGGATATTCGAAGGTAAAGAATATGCAAAATATCACAAGAGAAAGTTGTCGAGAATGATAAACGGAAATGATCAGTTTTTTAATTATCTCTCAATGTACATTTCAGACATTCAAATAGTCAAGTTTTATGTTGTTTTTTTTCTCGTTCCAACGAATGAAGTTATAAACATGGAAATTAGTATTGAAGGCATGAACAACACTGAATTGGGGATATTTTCAAAAATACCGTCTTAACCAAAATCCGAAGGATAAAGAAAAGTAACAATTAAAAATTCTATTTGACAATTTTGAGAATGAGCATGACCGATTTCTATGAAATTGCAAAAGAGGAGGATTCAAGGATTTAAATCTTTATATGTTTAGCATTTTTAAGACAAAAACAACCATGCCAGTAAAAATACACTCCCTTTCTTAGAACATACGCTATTTTAAATAATTTTCTAAGGTCTTTAATACAATTGAAAACTCCTACACTAAATCAATATTTTTCTTTCTCCGAAGTTAAAGAATATCAAAAAGGTGAGGGTTCCTAAACAAAATGTTTATGTAAGTCTATATATGTTGTTCAAAATTTTATAAGAATACACTGGGCTTATTTACGTAAATCTGGCAAGTAGGCAGGGAGAAGGGGAGCTTGGATGACAAGGTTTGGTCTTCGAAAAGTTTGAAGAAACATAAAATGAATTAAACTATTGAAGAATATTAAAATATAGTCAAGTAAAGCACATGTAAAGTTAGCTTCAAATAATTTCTGAATAAGAACATGTGCTTCACCTAAAGGATTGAAATAGTTCTCCCACATCCCAGGGTACTTTTATAATTGTGGTTGGTATTTGTACTATCAATGAAAGAATTAATACAGTCTTCATGAAATTCACACTGACGCCGAGCTAAACTCTCCTTTCTGAAAACAATAACCATCGCAAACGAGTATGCAACACGCGGGCATGGACATTTCCCAAGCAGAGACATGTGAAGTCACCATGAAAAATAAGCAAGTCTTTGCGACATTTAAGCTACCTATAGCTGGACGCTTCCGACGTGTGCAAAAGTAAAAGCAGTCCGGTTGCGACTACCGCTGGGCGCGCCCGCCTTCCCGCAGTCCCACGGTCACCCGTCGGCGACTGACGCGCTCGAAAGCGGTAAAGTGAGCTCAAATACAGGTACATGCGGAAGACAGCGGTGTAAGCAACGGTGTACAATAGACGCTCATTGCGATGGGTGGATACGAGAGGATGCGATATTGCACTTTATTGAAGTCGAGGAAACGAGCATGGTCCAACTTATGGGGTACGTGAGCCCTAGGTTGATAATTTTGCCCCCCCCCCCGCGAATTGTGTTTTATCCCCCTCATCTTCAAATATAGAAATTGACTGTTTCAAAATATATGAAATAATGAATATCATTCCAACTCTTTTTTACGTTTAACACAAATGAAATTTCTAGGAATAAAAAATAACCACACTTTCCAGTAGCGTGGTTAGTTAATTTATGATATTGTTTTATCATGAAATTTACCATGAAAGATGGCCGTCACTGTACTGACAGAGCGAGCTAGCTAGCTAGCTAGCTAGCTAGCTACCTGCAGTGTGCACGTACGCAGCATACACCTTAGAAAAAAATTGTCTCTTAACAATTTTTAATTACTTGTGCGATAGAACAAGTACAATTCACAATGTATTTACAATTTAATCTTCGCGTATATAAATAGTAATGTATGATGAAATCAAATAAAAGCACAATAAATCAAGTTCAGTAAGTTATTTGGGTTAGACGTCACACCATGATCTGGTTGACGAAGGAAACATTATTTAATTCTCTAAGTCAGCTTACATTTTTTAAACAAAAATCTTTTATATGAATACTTAATCTTCATTTCTATAGGCAGTTAATGGAAATAGTGAAGGTCACGGTAAGAAAAGGAATGTTTAAAAAATAATTTATTTACTTTACGCTTAATAAACTGAAATATTTTACTCTATCGGATTTCGTTCGTGAGTTTTATGAGTTACTTCTACTTATGTTTCATCTTTAACTATGATTCTGGGGTGGAATGAGTAACTGATAAAGAAACGAGACAAAAGTAGGCTAATTCATACATTTTTTTGAAATAAAATTATATTAAACACTATACTCAAAATAATCTATAGTTCGATAATAACTTGTACATGTAATTTTTTGCTTAAAATTACAAACATATTGACATTCTATTAGTATTATNTAGGAATTTTTGCTGAATTTTTTGAATCCGCCTCTGCCTTAGGGCCCTTGATCGGAATTGATGGGATGGTCCCTTGCTTGCTTCCGGAGAGTAAATTAGTTTTTTTCCCTCCACGTGGTCATACGCAGTTTGTACTGTTTTTTGACAATAAATTTATTATTATTATTATTATTATTATTATTATTATTAATGTCCCGTACTGGCAAGACCAACGTATGAAACATTATGCCTACGGTATTCAAATATCTACCAATGTGTTCTAGGTTAATGAGATGGACTTTGGGTTTCCTTAGAATCCGTTCCCATTTTCGATTATTGAAAACTTTCTGTGTTTACATTCAAAAATAAAATTATTTCTTTACAATACCCTCTAAAAGCTGGCGCCCTAAGCTATATCCTATTCAGCCTTACAGTAAATTGTGTTCTCGATACACGTTTATGACACTTCCCAAACAAACTTTCGATGTTTCTTTCAAGCACTGCACAATCTAATTTATCCGGACTAAATGAGACCGGAAGTGATCCAAATAGGCGAAAATACTGATTCACCGGATAATAAATGGCACAGATGTGATATTAATTTTTTTGTAACCAACGTTAATATTTAATTCATTCTAGTGGATGTTGAATTTTGTTTATAACATAAACCAGATTTTTGTCATAAACTCACACAAAATCGTTTCTTACGTTAAATAGAGCAAAATATAAGTAAAAAAAATGTTCTGAGAATAAAACCAATTTGGACAAATGGAAGATCCGGATAAACAGTACCGTAAACTTGTTACCGTGGCTACAATAAGAGTGCTGTGATTTACTTACATTACATATACAGAGGAATCATGACATGTAACACGAACTATCGTAATGTTCGATATTAGTATTTTTCCTTTATGGCGACATGTGGCAGGAGACCCACATGGGTCGCAATTCAATGCACGTGTGTTTATGGACATAGCGGGATAGACACGTGTGAAAGAAAGAAGTAGCATACAGAAGGAAAGAAATACAAGGACTGATATGTGTGTAAACAAATTTAGAAGGGAATGTGCCAACCAGATGAAGCTCCCGAGAAATGTTTGAAAAGACCTCACCTTCTATGCAAACGCATAACAAAAGGAGAAGAAGTAAATATGTGCGTCCGATACGAATTGCATAAGAGACTTTTCAGCTGCCGGAAGAAGAATTATAGTATAACTCGGAGTGAATATATTACGTATAACGTTTCGAACTTCTCGTGTAGTGATGTGACAGTCAACATGAGGACAAAGGCGAATCCGGAGACTTCGTTAACTCGCATTTAAGTCACAAAAAGCAGAAAACTTTTCATTGCAAGGACTGACCGAAAGAAACGAGCAAAAATAACTAGCTGAAACAAAACGTGACTGAACATATTAATTGTCCCAATGGAACCGTGATAGATGGTTACAGTACTGTCCTAAGTACAGGAACAACTTGAATATATACTTTTAAGTGTTATTCGGTGGTTTCCATGCATTGCAATGGTTTGTTCCGCTCAAATGTACAAGCACATCAAGGCTATGCTCAGTAATCAACGTAACTTAGCCAGCGTTCACTTGAGAATAAATTCTACTCGAACAAAGTTAATAGCTCGTAGAAATGTTAGTGATAAGAATTTGTCACAACTTCAAGGAAACTCGCAAAGCAATAACAGATACAAATAATTGGAGGACTGCTTTCCGAATGTGTTTGAACATGACCGGAGTAATTAGGGAATATTTTTGGCGATATCCTGGATGAGAGCGTCAAAACAGAAGGGAGAAATTCTCATTATTACAGAACCATGTGTCTGTGAACCATTTTAATGTTTACCTTAAAAGTTAAATGGAATTCATGGGATGGCCCCTTGTTTGCTGAGCAAAGAAGCTCGTTATTCCTCGCGATATGCTGAACAAATTTTAAATTCAAATTGGGGAGAGTAATTACAAAGAATGATCCGCTAGGGTAAAAATCAATAATTTTTCGTGTTGTAATGAATAAATAAACTTATAATTTTATGCCATTTATAAGTTATTACTAAGACTTACCAATAATGGTATGTACTCTGACAGAAAGCTGCGTTCGAAGTACAATGGAGTTCTTGCGACTGCAAAAAAAAAGAAACAAACAAAGATCATTTCGCGTTCCATTTCTGATTATTTATATTAATCTACTACAAATTAATGTACAAACAAAAGACCAATAAATGTGATAACTTTAGGTCTCGTGAAAATGGCGAGGAGTCGGGAATCGAACCCGGACTCCAGCATTGATCGCGGGGTGTTAACCACACAACTCTCCCACACCATTTCTACCCAGACCTGACCCCAATTTCACCTAACCGAAAATTATCACATATCTTCTCCACGTGTAATATATAGGGAAGAAATATATACATGACCAATAAAGGCAATTCTAATAAAACAATACAATATGGCAAGAAAATAAGAACAAATTACATGGAAAGTGAGATACTGAACAAATGAGCATTAACTCATACGAGTCGTAAACGTGCCTGTATAAATCATATTGAGAAGATTGTCTACAACTACAAATATTATCAGGAGTATTGCAATTGAATACAAAATCATTCGCATATTTCCTCAAGCATAACAGCATAAAATGGTGTCGCATTTTTCTTAACCCAGCTGATGAGAAACTATAACAAGATAATTTCTTCAGGAGAGAAACTATCTCAACGAGAGCACATTCTCCTGGTTAATAAACCAAAGATGCCCTACTGAAACCAACACACAGAAAAAAAGTCTCCTTTCCAATGGAAACGTTAAGGACGCTATAAATCAATGGTGCGTCGCACGCTTCTCGTCAGACAACCCGGAGAACGCGGAATGGAATCGCCGCCAGCCAGCGAATGCACCGGTTTCATCATCAGTTTGACTCCAGACTACCATCCCCATTGCCCGAACCTATTGAGTGTTGCGCGACACCTACTGCCACTGACCCGGCACTCCCATCACTGATTACCCACATACTCCATCTCAATGCGAGCAAAACAATCATCACCAGCAGAATATTTATTTATTTATTTAAAATCTTAAAGAAAGGTTCAGGTCATGAGGCGTGCTCTTCCACTTAACCATTACTTCGGCGAGAGAATTGGTAAGGAGAGAGATTGGGTTGTCGGGGAACCTACGGCACAGAGCCGATATTATTCTGCGGTAGGTGAGGGAAACTCCAGCCGAAAACCTCACCTAGTACGACCGAGCAAGGTTTGAATTCGCTATCTACCGCTCGGAGATTAGTGGAAGCAAAGATGCTACCACTAGACCACCACTGGCGGTTCGTCATTGTCAGCACCAAAAATAAACAAATATGAATAAGTTGGAGACGGTTATTCTGCTGACGTTTCTTTATTTTACTCTTAATTTCTTGTTGTATTCGAAGTCGAACTCTCCCGCAACAGGTCCGTAAGTGCACCCACGGGGTTTACGCAGGATAGGGCTCCGCAATTACTAAACATCGGACACTAGAAAGAAGAGATGAGGCCAGCAACTCGTTCCGGCCGGTTTTGCACCCCAAGATAGCCCCTGTACTCATTTTACAGCTTGTCACGGGGTCAATCTGGACGTTGAGGCATGAGGAAAAATCCCACACCGGGAATCGAACCGTCCAGACAGCAGCTCAGAGCTCTATGAGCTCCTTCATGTTGTTCCATTATGTCTTATTTTATAANCAGCTCAGAGCTCTATGAGCTCCTTCATGTTGTTCCATTATGTCTTATTTTATAATGTGACCATCACGTCTGCTCTCCCATCTCACCACAAGATTTGTAGGATGGAATTGGGAAGGAAAATCGTTGGGTTGTCGGGGAATGTAAGGTACCGAACCGACATGTACGCCTCCGCTGACTCCACAACGAATAGTCACTATCTTCACCACTCTATCAACAATTCCCCCAGGGGATTTACATCTAGTAAGTACGTGTTTGGCAAACACGGGGCCCCGAGCTGAGTCTGGCATTATTCCCACTTACTTGTGCAAGGCTCCTTCCTTTCTCTTTTCTGACCTTCCTTGTTCTTTTCGATCCCGACGCTATTAGGGCTAGGATATCTTTCATTTTCCTCTTTCCTCTTCTTCTTTAAAAAAAAATGTTTTTAGTAAAGTCTTGAGATATGTTGGGATTTGAGTTTTGAGTTGTAAACCAGGAGGGTTTTTAGTGGGTATGGCTGATTCATTCGGCGAGTCCCACACGTGGGGAGAGTCATGTTGGCTCTCCCTAGTGCGTAACTGCATTTTCCCTACCTGTACAAGTTTTAAGGACTCTAATGACCTCGATGTTGACGAGCCCTAAAGCCCCACAAAAAAATCTATCAACAATAGATAACATCGCCTCGACAAACATAAACAACGGCAACTACCTCGAGAAATCAAAAGTTATTACCACCTCGAGAAATCGAAACAAATATTATCACCTTGACAAACTAGAACTCGAATAATGGGTGCAAAAAAATTTTCACCTTTACAAACCATAATAAGAACCATTCATGTCCAAAATCCGCTGGTATCCAAACCACCCAAAACGAAAATCAGTTAATATTAAAATAACTCAAAATTCGTGGTTAATAATGACACTAGTATTAATAAGACTACCGCCCATAGGTAAGTTTTATTTGTTTTCGAATGCCCTCCCATCACCTATTTATTTATTTAATGACTTTTGGCGAGGTTCAGGCCATGAGGCCTGGTCTTCCACCTAACCGTTGGACTTGGGTGAGAGAATTGGGAAGGAGAGTTTTTGGGTTGCCAGGATACTTATGGTACCGAACCGACATTTGTCTGGTGAAGGTAAGGGGAACCTCACCTAGTTCGGGGTTTGAACCCACGCTCTACCGCTCAGCGAGACCGTGGAAGCGAAGACGCTACCACTAGACCACCGCTGTCGGGGTCACCTAAAGAGTTATTCCGCTTCCACTGCAGCAGATATTTTCCGCCCACTTGTCCGGTCGGTCGGTCGGTCGCCCACGGAGTCCGAATTGGGAAGAGATGCTCCTTCGCTCGCTGCCTGCCTGCCGCTTAGCCTCAATTGGATTACAAGAGTAGAAAGCGGGCGTGCGTACTGTGAGAATTGAGGAGAGGCGTTGCGCTTACTCCTGCTGCTGCCGGGGATCTTTCCTTCCTGCGGCATTCCGCAGAGGTATTTACGCCTCTGGCTCCAGAAGCGGGAATGTGGCAGCGGACGGTTTTCATTGGTTGGTTTGAATTGTGCTGCTATTGGGTTCGTTGGTAGATTAAATGGTTACGCAGCGACTTGTGAACAAGAAAACCCACAAAGAATGTTAAAGAAATTTGGATTAATATATCGTATGTCATAGTTCAATCTCACCTCTGAAGCAATATCGCACAACGTTCATATTAAAATAATAATTTTCATACAACATATAATATTACATTCAAGGCTTAAAGAAAAGTTGAAAATAACTTTAGGATATACGAAATATACTACCAATACAAATACGAAACATCATGTAAAAATAACCAATTTTTTTTCTAACGCTATTACAAAATCAAATTACAAAATCCACAAAAACAATTATAAACAAAACATACTTGTCGGTGTGTTCTATAAGAATTTTTATTTTTATTACACTCAATCCCAAGAATTGTATGTGATATAAGAAAACATTTTTGTAAGGAATTATCATCACAAAATTAATGAATCTAAAAAGTTAAATCATTAATGTTAGAGAATATGTACTTTCTGATCAATAGCTTCCCGGAGATATAATCTCTTATAAATCTCTCATACATTTCTTTTTTTTCTTTTCTTTTTTCGAACCTCATACGTAACAGGAATAAAAAATTAACGTTTCACATTTTCAATAAAAAAATATTTTTCTTTTTCTTTTCATATACAAATTATATTCTTAGAATTAATCAAGATATTTGTATTAGTGAACAACAGTGCTCTACAGGGTATTGCTGTTCAGGACGCCTCCAGGGACATACTGATGTTTCGAATCAAAATATCTGACACGATCTTGCAAGGGAAAATTGATCACTCATTAATTGTAAACTTTTCGGTAAGAACAAAGTCTTCAGACAGGATCCAAAGAAATAAATGATTCGTTGAGTCACAAGTATCTCTTTAGCACTCAAATATGCCACGGAAGATACAAACAGTATTCATTGTATTTTGTCTGTCTATGGCTTGCTAAATAATCTCTTCAACATGACAAGTTCACGTAATTTATGAGATGCTATAATAATTATTATTTTCCTGATACAAGAGGAAGGCTTACGAGAGAAGGTGGCCAGTAGTATCACCTAATGAAATTCAGTACATTTCCACATATTTCACCGAGTTTCTAAAATAATTCCAGATAAGCACGATATGTTCATTTTTATAAATAATAAATCAAATTTATATATTTTTAAATACTGAATTGACCGATAGATGAAACTAGTCAGTAACCATACGTTTATGTTTTCTTAGAATTTCAGGTTTCGTATACATAATACGTTTTTTGAATGTAAACATCATCCGATAAACGGCATTTTTTATTTAAATGTTTTTTTTCAGCAATATGTAACTATTTAAAATATTTTGTTTTAAAATCGTTTCAAACCATGATGTCGATATAAAGAATTTAGTTTGCTTTGCATTAATGATATAAAAAATATAAAGAATTGGTCAAGTAACATTTCCCTTAATTATTTTTTAAATAGATTTTTCGACATCTCGCCGCCACCCTGACTTCACACAATAAGGGGAAGATTCTTTACGAAGCAGATTCTTCCCTCCTATTAGGACCCCACTTCTGTAATTGGAAAGTGAAATTACTTTCAGCACCGAATCAGGTGAAGTCTGTACGTACTCCACAGGTTGGGGAAATAACCGTCAGATAGCGTGGAAGGCAAGCGTTAAAGCGAATGCATTCCAAGTGGCTGTCGTACTCAACCTCGAAATAGAGAAGACGGCGATGGAGAGGAGGCTCATTTCCAGCCCGAAGGCAGGTGCAAGTGGCTCAAGTCACGTCTAGGATGCCAAGGTAATTTTCAGAGTTCCCTATCTTCTGAGGTTTATTTCGGAATGCGTTGGCCGGTTGGAAAGTTCTTGCAGCGTACTTTACACGAGGGGACGGGGCAGGTAGACAAAGGACCGACATTAACTCCCAATACCATAATATAAATAATACAACGTGTTTTCTATACCTAATATTTATGTTAAGACGACAAATATAATTTATGTTAACACTACACTCGAGGAAAATAAAAGATGAACCAAAACCTTAAAGACAAAGGATAGTGAAATTAAGTTCATAATTAACAACAGCACACTCTTAAATTCTCATTTTGTAAAAGAAAGTTTAAATATATAAATGATAACATTCTGAGATAATTAATCGACGGATAGAAATTATAGTATACTGTACTGTAAAAAGTTTCATTTTTTCTTTCTGAAACCTAATGAAAATAGAAGTTCTTAATGTTTTGAAATATTTAATACTGCACCGCCAGAAGATGTTAGATATTGAAAAATAGTATTTTTATAAATGGTGTTGCTGCGTCTGAATGTTTACAGAATCATTTGTATAAAACGATAGCTTCTCGATAAAATCAATCTGTTCCCGTGTCACGTATTTTTATACCACACACATTAAATTTCCTCGAAATGTACCGTCTGGGTAAAGGAAAATTACTTTCTAAACTGTGAGATACAATCACGTTGTTGGGAATGAAACACAGGTTTTTAGGGGAGGATACATTCTCTCTCATTGAGCTATTATTCGTTTCCCGATTAAAATGGAATCAAGTGCGAGAGGAGAGTCTTTGGACAAATAAATGATTTAGAAGACTCGGGGCAAGATCAAAGATTCGTGTTTGACACCCACGTCGCTGTGGCCGTAAAAATCGAAAGTGAATGTATTTATGCTACTCGATTTATTTGATCAGATATTTTTTCACGACAAATTACAGCTAACTCGTAGCTAACTTTTCATCTTATCTAGGAACTTTTGCTTAAATTTTTGAATCCGCCTTTGCCTTAGGGCCCTTGATCGGAATTGATGGGATGGTCCCTTGCTTGCTTCCGGAGAGTAAATTAGTTTATTGTCCTCCACGCAGTTTGAACTATTTTTTTTGCCAATAAATTTATTATTAATAATATTTAATGAAGGCTATTGAACATACTCTCAGAGGAAGGTCTCGCTTGGAATACATTAATGTTAAGCAATTAATACAAAATGATATTAATACCGCAAATCCGATTAAAAACAGAGTAAAAAAATCAAAATATCAAACAAATAAGAAATTCAATGTCAAAATCATAACACAGAACAATTATCCGGATCAATAATAAAATATCTGGATAATTGGGATTCTTTCAAAATCTAACAATTCTTTTAAGAGAAACCCGTATTGTTAAGGAAAAATGAAAATCTAACTCTCAATGTACAGGTAACAAAAGTAATAATATAAGTCTATAGTGGTACAATTATCTCAGTGTAGAAAAAATAACAATAAGTAGGGTAAAGTAATTAAAAATACATAAATGACAATAATTTTTATTTCTTCCACCAACCCGTATTATTCGAGTACTAGTGCAGAATCATTTAGCGGACTTAACAAGAACACTATGACGTTAAGTAAAATACAGCGATGGATCCTCATCACTCGCAGGTGGAATGCAGGCCAGGATCGTTTTCTACGACGATTGACCTTGTCGAGGGATGAGCAACCGCAGAATCTTGTCCAAGGCAGACATTTGGAGGTCGAAGGTGGCAGGTAGGCGTTGACCCGGTCCAAGCCACACGGAGACTCGCCCCAAATTTCGAACTCGGTACCGCTTCCGGGCAAAAGTTGTTCACTTTCTCATGTCGCAGTCCGACGGAGGTCGACGCGAAGGTACTCCTCTCAGCGAGACAAGCTGCAGCTCTGGGAAAGCAGTGCTTGTACTGGAGCACGACTTACACGTAGCGGGCATCAATAAATGTGTCAGAAGAGGATTGGGGTTCGAGTAATTAGAGCCAGAGTAAAGGTCGCTTGACGTCAATTAATTTTCACTCAGGGCGAGTAGATTGAAAGAGAGCACACGGAACGAGACGACTCAAGTTCACGAGTTCTTTTTCTTCTGGACGAAATCATAAAAATTGGGAACAAGGAAATAAGAAATTGACGGAGTATATTGAACGAAATAAACAAGAAACTGAAAATTTGCAATGAAATTCTATTGAAAATTCTTTCAACTTCCTTGCGATCTCTACTTTAAATTGAAGTACAAAAAACGAAGAATTATGTACACTGTTTCTCCAGGAATTCCAAAAACGTTCCATTCCCAAAATACTTCTACACTCATAATTTAAATTTAGTTTTCGGAATTTTCAAGCAAAATATACACTCCACGTTGTACAGAATAACAAGAACATCTTTGAACTAAACCGATTGATTTAATTGGTTTGATTATTTTATGATGAAGCATTTAGGGAACCACTAAAGTTATGTACGATGAAAACCTCGGGGACTCTCACATTGATTTAACTCATATTCTCCATTTTCTATAATAATTGTGAATAGTAGTGGGATTAAGTTATCCCACGGAATCACAAACTTTGAAACAATTCTGTATGGGACCATGAATTAGTCGTTTTTAGGGAGTAAACATATCGCCTTCAAACGGAAGCTGTTAATATTTATGCTTGATTGAAATATTACTAACATTGAGGGTTTAACTTTACAGACATGAATGGAAAATGATTTTCTAGATTCTCCTATGCGTATGTTGGGGGGGGGGAGGGGGGGAATATGAACGCCAAGCATAAATCTGTAGTAATTTCATCAGAGATCACTATTCCGCAATAAGGTGCGGTATAAATAACTTGTGTAAAAAAATTCATTTAGTCTACATAGTTCTCAACCAGCCGCATTATTAAGTGATCCCCTTTCCTTGCACCAGACAACAACGATTTCTCATACACCCTAAACACGGTCGTGGTATATTTTCTTTCCGTAGCAACTTTGTAGCGTCATCGTACTCAAGACCTTCATACCTAACCATGAGCAGCAAGTTAAATACAGAGTTGAACCAAGTCGAGTACACAATATCTTAAAAAACAACCACTCAGTATCAGTATCAAATTAGAATGTAACCAATGTTTTGAAAGGTTCATTTTGAGTATAAACAGAATGACATCGAGGTACATCTGACCCCCCCCCAAAAAGTTCACTTTCAAAGCATGTAGCCAAACACACACGTATCGTCCCTATAGTGCGAGTAAAACTGTATGATTGACATTACAGAGAGTCGGGGTTACGTTGTTGCCAGTCCCATGTACATAAGGCGATCTAAGAATAGACCCAAGAAAGAGAAAAATAGAATAAAAACGTCACCCATTTATACGTCGTCGGTCACCATCTATGTTCCGTCACTGGCAACACTGGCAATGTATCGACAGTCATTCGTCCAGGCGGTGACGACTTCACACCACTACGCCAAAGTCAATTCCAGTTTTATCCAGACTATAATGTTCGGGAGGCGGTGACAGGGTTACTTTGCACGACGATCGTTAAACCCAATATGCAGAAGAACACGTGTCGTTTTCTTTTGAGGCTGAAGGTCCACGAACCTCATCTCATCTCCGGTCGTTCGGAGGAACTGCTTCCGGCCTCTCGGCGCCTCCGCCTCCGCCTCCGCTACCGCCACCGCGTCGCCCGCGGCCGGGAATCAAGGCCAGGAGAAACGCGTGAGCTCGGCGTCCCTCTCGCGGACTGTACGCAGCGCCAGGAGACGAAGACGACGACGCACGTTAGCGTTCTCCACGGGAGACACAGACGGCAGCAAATGCTGTGTCATAGATTGTCGGTCGCAGAGATCGAATCGTGATGGAGAGAGCGGAAGAGATTACAGATCGAGTATCTGCGACTCATTCACTCGCGGCGTGCAGGACTGAGTAAGGTCCTATCATGCAGCGCAAGGATTTCGTTTGAGGTTAGACAAGTAACAATGTCATCTGTACCCGTAAACCTAAGGCCGTGTATTCACCCGGGGATAATACTCAAATCGTCGTTGCTAGTGCTAACAATCAACAGTACATTATCGGTAACTACCTAAAACTAAAACTAACGGTATGTCATTAAATTCTTTCTTCAAGCATTTTGTTATTATTCTATTCGTATATCTACCCTGGCACGGTTCTGTACATTATCTCTGTAGCACCATCCTGGATTTTTCTCCGGTTTTCCTTTAGGTAGTAGCGGATTCTCCGTGGGTGGGAATGTCATTAATACTTTTGTTTTATTAATCTCGATTTTTTTCTGCACATAATATTCCATTCATTTTGGAATAATAAATGGATAACTTTGTATTTATTAAATATTTTATTTTATAAATATTAAATCCGCCACTGCCCTTGGGCCCTTAATTGGAATTGATAGGATGGTCCCTTGCTTGTTTCCGGAGAGTAACTTATTCCCCACGAGGTCATATACAGTGGGCAACAGCTTTTTTGTCAAAGTTAAAAACTAAAACTATTTATTTCTTTATCACCTAGTGATATCGTTTTACTTGTTGCAGCATTCATTCCAAGAATATATTTCATTCAGAGATAGAACTAAAAAAAATGACAAATATTTACGTCTATTTAAAAATATTGGAAATCTGCTTAGAAATTTTTTGAAAATTGATACCGATCACAAATTTCGCCACGTTGAGGTGGAAGTACAGTATACAACCCCGCAAGATTCCTAAAGGAGACACGACACTATCCTTAGGAAACATAATTTTCTCGGTGCATTTTCCAATGATATTTAGGAATCCTGACCCAAAATTGACGAAAATGAGTCTAGGCAATAAAAAGAATATGGTGTGACTCGATCAAAGTTTGATGATTTCTAAGTCATTAAGTTGTTCCCCACGACTTTTTTTTAAAGTATAGTTACCCTTACACATGTTACTAAGAAATATTTCACCATCATGTGCGGGTGAACAATAAATTTATGTAAAAAAATCGGCTGCGGATCGAATCAGGGTATAAAAGGCAAAACTCAGAAAGGTGCATTTACAGATCCTATTGCATTATCTCTGAATATTGTCAATCGCCTGAATCGATTTTTATTCTCTGAAAGATTGTCACTGACTGCGAATGGTATTAACTATATATAGTTAATAAATCCGTAAGAATTTACTAATTACTAAATTAATTACGTAAGTTTCCTAACCAGAGACGAACTTTGAAAAGGGTAAGATCTGACTCCATTCATGGATTTCAAAGAATTTTACCAGAGGTCGGTCAATACACACGTTGCATCCCACCCTCATAAAAAATCAGTGTCGTGAAACATTATATGTTCTGAGGAAAAGCTCGTACTTCGTGGAGGAGTTCAGGATCCTCTTCATTTAACCATTATATCACAATTCACATAAACACAAAATAAGGCAAGGGGATTTTCATTACAGGTTATGCGCTTGAAAGTTACAACGTCATAATCTTTAGGTAGGCCGCGCTGGTGTGTTTCTAGGGCTCTCGGGAGACAGCTGCAGGCTCTAAAAACACGTTAAGGGATAATACGACTCACGCTCAAAATGCGATTACGCAACACTGAGAAGTCGGAGTGAAACATGAGCGAATGAATCATTTGATTAATAAATATAAGTGAGTCGTAGTCTACTTACGTTCAGTCATGAAATTTAGTTAATGAGTTATTGGTGAAGAAACAAATTCCCAATGGTTTTCCGCGAGTATTCGAGATTTTCTTTCACCCTTCACTGTCTTCCATACTGTTCATCGTTTTGTCCGTCAGTCACTGTTTATCCTCAAATTGGTCACACCCTGTTCGCGGTAAGTAATTCTTTCACATTTTCTTTTTTCCAGGAAGGAGAGATTCCAGTATTTTGAGGGTAGTTCACGATACACTTGGATGGAGGAAGGGGAAAAAATGAAATGAAACGGAGGTCGTTCTTGTTGTCTACAGTAAATTTGAACAAAATTAATTAGAAGAGACAATTACGTGAAAATACGGAATATATTTTCCATTTATTTTAATAGAAAGCGACATTATTTACAGAACAAATACTCCAAAGAAAGTCTACAACGTTTTCGATTCGGTGTAAAACAGTAACGAATTTCACAGTTCTTAGTTTGGTCTCACTGCACCGCCTGGTAAAAAAATCGTCTAAAGCGAATCATCAGGGTAGGTCGAATATTAAAAATATAATTTGTAACATTGTTTTCATTGATGTATTTATTCTGTTATTTATGTAAACTAATTATGTTTGCCGCAACATTGTAGAGCCACAGTTGATGATGAAACATGTGTAGTATCGACAGAAGTTAATACAAAGAAAAACATACTATGGCTTTCATCATTCGAATATATATTGCCCATTTCTTCAAATAAAAGGGAGAATCCCAAAAGTTATGCTCTATTTCCTTTCCCTTCTCCGCATCCACACATGCTATCATCTATCAATTTGAATCGTTTTAAATATACTCTGTTGTCCCCATGCCCAGTAAGAGATTCCGCTACTGCAACATCAGGATGAAACTATTTACGATTTTTATTCGCAAAGCTCACATTCTTAATAAACTGATGCAATTTCCTTCCTTGAATAGATTTGTCACAACATATCTTCCAGTCTATACTGGAAGTCAAGTACCGAAAATAATGCAATATGGCTACCTAAGACGAACTGCCAACCTCTACGAATTTATGCAATATTCGAATAAGTATTAACAGTTGTCATTAAAGCGGTTATTTACTATAAAAACAACAAAATAAGACTATTCGTTCCACACGCTCGATGCAGAAAGGACAGAATAGCGCCAAAATTGCAAGTGAATTCAATTAGAGGCCGATGTTGGTGATATATTTAAGTTAAAAGAAATCCGAAAATGCTGCCAACAGAACATGCGGTACACACATAATTACTTTTATGAACGATGGGGAAGTAAAAGCGTTGGTTACATTGTGTATAAGCCTTGAGTCAAATCTAGCTAGTAAGACTAGCAAATAATTAATAATTTAAAGTCAAAATAGCAATTTCAAAATACCTATGACAGTGTTGAGGTCAATAAATTAATTTACTGCTACTACATTGCAGTAAACTAATGAACACCGTGCATTCCCATTCACGTGCTTTTTCTTGGGCTACATTGTCTCCGAGACAAGTCTCACGACTGTGAGTAGAGTATGTTGCGGCGAAGGAGATGGTGATGTGACGACACAGTAATGGCATGGCGAAGGAGAAGAGTCGCTGACGGTGGTGACGTTGGGGGCGGAAGACAAAACGCCAAAGGCGGGGGCGGCGCGGCGTCGGTGGTAGACGCTTTCACGACGCGCCGCGCCAGGGAGCCTCCAGATAGTATAGTACAAACCCTTCTCGTGGCATCAGATATAGAATATGTGATCACCTGCTACAACCACCTGAGCACCCGGAAGCACGTTTTCTCCTCCAGATTGAAATCGTATGGTATCGGATAAATTACATCTGGGATACGTATCTGCGTGTGTGACCGTGTATTGGTCGTCGTGCATCGCTCAGCGGGATGCTCCCGAACGCTTAGTACAGTACAATTAGCCAAAAATAAAAAAAAATAAACCCAAACATTCAAAGAGAAAAGTTCTAACCTACCCCAAATTCTTCTATACCTTCCTCTTAGTTAGTGCAAAAAAATTACACCAAATAGTGAGTCGGGTTTCGGGGGAGGGGGTGGAAAAGAGGTGAAATTACTCTTTTCAACAGTTTTTCGCAAATATCTCAAGCGCGTAGGACTATTTTTGCTAAGAATTTAATGTAGATTTATGTAAAATACCAGAAACTTTTAGCTACAGTTCATAGTTTTCGAAATATTTGCGAAAAACTGCTGAGAAAGGCAATTTCACCCATTTTCTACCCCTTCTCACNTACCCCGTCTCACCGAAACCCGACGCGCTACATTGTGTAACTTATCTCATGCTACGAGGAGGGTAGAACAATTTCACATAGAGTAAAAATTTTCTTCTTAAATGTTTGGAGTTTGTAATTTTTTGAGGTAATTATACTGTACTAAGACACATCGTGTTACATTTCGGGATGAAGCGCGTACAGGTATAATCTATATTGCCGGTTTCAAATGAGAAATATTATAGTACCCGTAGGTCACAGAGGGTCATTTAACCATCATCTTAGCTACATGAGCCGAGACATTAAATTGAAACACAACAAATTTGCTGACCCCGCCGGAAATCGCACCTGGGGTTTTGGCGTAGCACGTGAGCACCTTCAGCTATCGAGACTATATATTATAATGAATAATAAATTTATGGTCAAAATAGCAGTTACTTACATTTAAACTTGCAATTTTCAAGTGATTTCAAGAAATTTTAAGGAGTAGGTGAAATACGGGGATATGGAGGGTATATATCTCCGTAACCGTTGATTGCAGTACAAAAATGTATATAACTATTTTTATTGAAAATTTAGTGTACATTAATTTAATATACCACTAAAGTTCAGCTAAGCCAAATAGTTTTTGAGATATTGGGGTAGGTTAGAACTTTTCTCTTTGAATGTTTGGGTTTATTTTTTTTATTTTTGGCTAATTGTACTGTACTAAGCGTTCGGGAGCATCCCGCTGAGCGATGCACGACGACCAATACACGGTCACACACGCAGATACGTATCCCAGATGTAATTTATCCGATACCATACGATTTCAATCTGGAGGAGAAAACGTGCTTCCGGGTGCTCAGGTGGTTGTAGCAGGTGATCACATATTCTATATCTGACGCCACGAGAAGGGTTTCTGTAAATCTACAATATTTCCTGAAAATCTTTTTATGTTGATCAAACAATCCACACGAGCGGATTCTAACGAGAGAGATAAACATTTAGAAAGAATCCATGTCCTCAGGAACGTGTTGTTGGACATGTTGCCAGGACAATTCACAAAAATTAACTTATTCTCATTTCAAATCAATTCAAGAGTAATATTTTTTACCATGTGCTGGAATATGGTGTCTTCAAATTTTATATATTTGCTGTTCACTGCAAAACGGTACACTGGCATATTTCTAAATCAAAAAACAAAGTTCGGTTTATTTTGTTGATGACTAGCTACGCTCTCGTAATTTTTCCATTTGCATCAATTTTTGTATTTTCTCATTGCAGGTTACACGGTTCTATTGTTATCTCCATAAATATCATTTTATTTTTACTAATGGGTCATTCTTTGTTAAATCTATGTGATATAACCCGATGATGGATCATGTTTTTGTTTGTTTCAAAATTGATTGATTCGCTCTATATTTATTAAAAATGAAGAAATATAACTCTTCATTATTCGCAACATTGGTTTCTTAATAATAATCACAAAAATGTACTAGAAAATTATGCAATTTCAGCACTTTCTACGTCGGTCAACAAATTTCATAAAATAACTCATAATGATTTGAGAAAAATTTATAACACCTCTTGAGCACAAACAAGTTATTCATGTGAGACTAAAAACAGAAACATTTCTCCTCGAAATTCGTGGAATAAACGTGACTGGTCCAAGAGCTCATTCAACCAATTTCACCAAACAAAATGGAGCCACTAATTTTGCATATTCTCTCCCGCTTTCCTGTCCAAACATTCTCCTAAAGGCGGTCTTATTCGATATCATATTTTTAGCCACCATATTACACAATATGGATATTTTTGCGGTTAGGCACGGTGATTATTTTTATGCCATCGTTGCGATATATCTGCACCAGGTTTACATCATCCTCAACAAAGGATATTTTGATTACTCCATTATACATTAAACTCCAAAACACTCTGACAACATCAAACCAAATAAAGAAAGACAAGATACAATAATATATTAAGATTTATAAAAAACGTCATTATTGTTAATATACTGGTGTTATTTATTGTGCGAAGACTACATTTCGGCAGCATCAACTGTCACAACTGTGCAAAATGAACTTATACTACAAAAGCCGGAAAAACTACTCTTTATATAATAACCAAAAGGAGATGATAAACGCGAAACTTGTACGTATATTTGTTCGAGAACAAAAATCGAAAAACAGAAACGACAATAGGTTTACACGAGAATACTTTTCTGCGATTCGTTTGGCGTGCAGAGTACTGCGGTCCAAGTCCACTGAAAAGCACTTCTTTACTTTTCGAACATCGTACAGAGCACGAAAATCAAAATTACTCACATTTTCACGAATTATTGATAAAATATATTATAGATCACACGTCTAAAATAGAATTATATTTAACGTAGTTCTCATTTTACATTTGAACATATCTCTTCTGACCACATTTTACGTGGAGATGTAAGACAACAAAGATCAAGATATTTTTTACAGACAATACCTCGAATTTTACCCTAATCATTTACTCATAAATGTAAAACACCCCGACCTAAGAGATTACTGGTGAAAGTTAATCTTGTTCTGCGAAGTACCAAGGAGAACTGTATTTAATTTATATAAAAAATCTACTTATAACCCGATCATTAATAATGAACTTGAAGCTCGTGTTCTACAATTTTTAAAGAATTGAATGAAACGTATAGTCTCGCGAAGAAAACGTTGACCTTCCTAAAACCTAAAAACTCATTCACGTGAACGAGTTGCATTTATGACTGGGATTCATTAAGAGCTTCCGTAAGGACACTCACCTGGCGCCACGGAGTCAGGGAGGGTCCTTTACAAGTGTTTCCCGGACGTTTCCAGAGCAACGGTACAACAGGTATCCCACCACAGGAAGACGCGAACGAGTCTTCTAGCGTCGGTGTACATCTTTAAATCGAAGGCGAATTCTTAACGCGCCACCTCCGCGTTATAAATTTGTTCGACATTTAAGTTCGACATTTGGATTCGACGAAGCAAATTGAAGTTCACGATCTCGAGTATCGCCGGAAGCGGAAATGACGTAAGTTCTTGAGTTCAAATGAAGTAACTGTTCGACGACATTTGTAGGAAACGAGGTACAAAGAAAAAACGAAAAGTAGCTGACATTAAATTCCGAGAATTCCAAATAAATCTCGATCTTAAAGTGACTTGAACTTGCAACGTTGTCTCTCCAGCTTCTTATTTTTTTTAATTAATTTTTTTTAAATCCACTATCAAAAATCAAACAAGGCTCGAAAACAGACTTAGTACCCAGTTTCCTTGGACCCGAACCTGCACCAGTTCCTAAATATCATAACTCTGAACCAGAAGAGAGAGAAAATTCGTACTGAAATTTCGAACAGTTATTTACATCTCACTTTCAAAACGTACGCTGAAAGAAAAAAATATTATATAACTTAGGAAAATTGAATCACGCTTGACTTATAATAAGAGAATGTGTTTCATTTCATTAAAAGAAATATTTCTCCATGCTTGAACAATAGCCTACAATAAAGTATCACAACGAAGATTTCTTTTCTTTTCTTTCTTAACAGGGACGGAGTCGTTATCGTAAATTTTTACTACGAACTCTACAACTATTAACGTCCATTATATAATCTAATTAAATAAATAATTAAAAACTTAGGACCTTTATATGAAAGCGATGTTTTATTATGTAATTTGTTGCAAAATTCAAATTGCGATAAGATTAAAAATGGTATAGTTGGCGCTACTCAGAACTTCTTGAGAGCAAAAACGAAGAAACAGATCGATCCTATATTCTATCGTTCAACAACGTTACAATAATACTATATTTTATTATTGAAGGATGTATTAGGGAACTTCGTTACAGTTCTGGAACAGTTAACAAGCTGTTGCCTCTGTATTCCAACACGTGTGTTCAAGACGAATGTTACGGGTATTTAACCGAAGTGAGTAGCTTTCGTCAAGCATTATACGGTAAGTCTGTGTATCATATTATAACTCAATATTTGTCCTTCTTTAAATGGTCGTGCGAATTACTCGTTCAGATTCTGCCAGTGTTAAATTACGTAACATTTTACCGTTCATTTCACTTGAACAAACGTAATTAAAATCAACTGATAATCAATTATCAACTACCAAACAGAACCGGAATTTCTTTCCCGGATAAGGTCAGTAATCGATATTTCTGAATGCAGAAAAATCGGAAGAAGACATGTTGCACGGTTCGGTCGGAATTCTCGATTTTTCACGTCCGTTCCCTCACGAAGAAAAGTGGCTGATTTCCCTTCTTCGAAATGACCTCTTGAGTCCACGTGGAACGAAACTTGCGACCGCGTGAGCATCAGAGGCTCGCGGAATGCAGACTCGACCGGTGAGGATATCCCTCGCTCAGACATTCTCATCCCGTCCCACTTACGCGTTAGATCGAGAACATTACCACTGCTGCGGGGAAGGCGGCAGCGACCGCGTTGCGGACATGTTTTCCTTGTACGTTCCGACGACGGCGATGACTCCGCGGTTCGTCCTTCTTAGTTACGTCGCCCGAGTGAGAAAGACTTCGTTCGAAGTGGCGCTGTCCCGCTCCTCCTGTTGAAGCTGACGGCTTCCGTCGCGGACGTAAGCAAAGGAGCTCTCGCGAGATGTCAAAAGAAGTCTTTGCTCCTTTCGATAGAAGACGGCGGCAGAGCGAAAGAGTTTGGTTCAACGTTCCTTCCGTGTCTGTGGGAGCGATCTGTATTTCCGTGAGACACTGACTGCGTCACTGCGTGGATGGAAAAGTCACCCGAAGGACGGGCGGAGACCCCGATGGATGAACGCGATGTTCTGTCACCAGCAGACATGTCAATATTCTCTTTTATGTCCCTTGCAAACACTCGAACTTCATTCATGAGCAAAAGTGGCTCTTTTCATCCCTCGAAATAATTGTTCTGGGTATTGGAGACTATCTTTAATGCTTGTTCGTTCGTTTTCTTCATGGCATTTTACACTGGTGGCAACACAAAACTCCTAAAAATACTGGCGACTATTTTAACGTAAATTTGATTAAGTAGTTTAAGTTTGATCAATTATAATTAACACTCGTGAACTATGAATTTCCTTACACGCAAAAATGCCTTTTTTTCAGTATTCAAAATGTATTAATAAAAATATATTTTAGCTACCTGATTCATTATTTCAATCAGGATACCTTCCTTTAATGATAAAATATCGGTAAACCAGCTGTAGTCGCCAACCTTTATAGAATTATTCGATACGATTTGTACACATTACGCACCATTATTACAACTGGAATTGGTTATTAGAAGAGTACTTCCATATAATAAAAAAACTAGTGAAACATTCACTTAGTCGAACGGTAACTAAAAAAACTAGCGTGTGATCGCGCATCGAACAAGTCTGACAGAGCTCAACAGCATCCGACAACAGAGAACAGCGATTCAGATGTTGCAAACACTTACGAAAACAGGGCTTGGGACTACTTTATGAAGATTTTTTTTTGTTATTGTATTCATTCGTATCATTTCAATTTGGACTAAAATAGGCTGCGATCACTCACAGCGTTGGTTGACTGATGTCTCCTACAACCGTCGATTTTTCTTCTTCCATTTTTTGAAGTGACGTACCAGAATCAGCGTCACATAGGAAGACCAATGACCCCGAATCAACCATCGAAGTAAATACACGTGATTATCCATCAAGAGATTACGAGTCCGTATAGGACTTAGCAAGACGTCGCCTTTCACCAGTTCCTAACTCTGACCGTTACCAGCGACAGAAATCTCCGCGTCATGAAAATCAGCTCACGCACGTCGCGATGGTAGCGACACTGGTGTCACTATCTAGCGAATCCACTCTCAAGAGAACGAACGCTTTTCACGACATAGGGAGACCTTGGTGCTGACAGAACACGGTATGCGGAGTCACGTAGAAACCGACACAGCGACTGCAGTGTCAGGGACAAGGAGATTTTCCAATGGCCACAATTGGACGTCACATCCCGCGCCATCGCTCCTTGTGAAGATGCAATAGACGAGAGATTTATCTTTAAACATTTACCATTTTGTTTGTACATAGTTTAGGAGGAGGGGGCCTGGGCCCCTCCCTAAATTTTTTAGGTTGTGATAGAAGTATTTTATCTGCAGATAAAATACTTCTATATTTGTTAATCATTTGTTCATTAAAATGATTTAAAACGTTTCAAGGACAAATAACTTAGATGTTGATGCAACTTTTAGTTCAGAAGTCTTATCTCCCTACCAAAGATAACAGTTTAAGGCGAAGGGTAGTTTCAAGTATTTCTGTATTGATTTTGACAACAGCAGTAATAATCTCATTACAAAATAAAATGACATCGATTGCTTGAAAATGGTTGTTTGGCATCACTTTTCTTAAAATTTTGTACAGAATAAAAAATTGAAGTACTTTCACCAGCACAGTAAAAAAAGAAAATTTGCAGTAAGAGTTATCCAGGAGGTGAATCATTCCGGCCGCCAAGGGTATGGATGCTAGTGTGAGTGAAAGGTGGTGTGTCAGGGGGCATCTCTGGGTCAAGAAGATATCAATCTCGGAACAAAGAAGTGGTGACAGGCTGAGGGAGGTAACCGGCGGCTTTCCAATATTTCACAGACTGCAGGAAAGGGATGGGAAATTAATGAACTAAATGTTTCCTATGCGGTTGAACAATCAGAATGGTTTCGTAAGTTTTTCTTGACACACCTCATTGAGACGGATGGATAATATGAGTGATGAATATGGCACATATTGTATTACACTTCAAAGGTCAGCTGAAGTTGAAAATGTCGCCAGCAACGGGGACTCAACTTATCCACTTCACTTATTTTTACACATATTTAATTTACTCTAATTCTGCGATAAAACGGGAAGAACCTTGCAATAGTACACAGCGGCTTTCCAAAAGACATTTAAAAAAGTTTTAAACAAAATAACGAATGACTTGTTTCAAGACCTGATCGAAAACATAGAACAGGCCACTAAAGAAACGTTAATTAACCAAGCAACATTAACATCTGCTCTGACTTCCTCATCCTCCACCAGGAAAACATAAATGAAACGACACGAATAAGCACATATGAGGTCGTTCGATAGCACTAAACATGAAAATCGCATTACCTCGGTTGTATCCGGAGTGGAAAGCAATGCAACCATAAGCGACGGTCAGCATGGGCAACATCATCCACTGCAGGGCACATGGTTGTAGTGATTCAGGTAAACTTATGGAATCTTAGGTGACTTCGATTACGAGCACGATTTCGACGAACACAGTAAATTTTTTGGTAATGTTAATATTTTGGTCATACTTGGTAACACTCTTAACATCTATAACGATCACACACTCGGTTTTAATAGATGAACTAAGTACGCATAAAAATTGATATCTATTACTCGATTATCACAAATTATTTCACGCGATTTTCTCGTAACACGAAGTATAGTATTCTACTACTGTTATAAGTAATAAATTTATAATGATTCATTTAATTAAAGTATAGTATTACCCAGAAACGCTCACAAATTATCGCGGTTTCAGAGGATCACGTCAACAGTGGAAGAACAAAAGAACTTCATAACAGAAGATAACTGGGCGCGCACGTCGAGCAGAGGTTGGAGTCCAACTGAGCCCACGCACGGCTCGCCGTGCGCATAGACACTGAAATCGCTGCTCCGCATCTGTATGCCGAGAAAGAACTTCCGCCGTCGTTGACAGGAGTTAGTCAGCGGGCGGTGGTCTCCCGCGCTCCAACACGCCCTTCGGTCACCTCCCCGCCTCCGGTCGACGAGCGAGATGTCCTCTCCCAGCAAAAACAGATAGGATGAGATCCACTGACATTACGATTTCTTGAGTGTACGCAGGAAACACGTATGGGTCAATTTATTACCACGTGCAAGTTTCAGTTAAGTGTGGACTGACGGGAAGTACGAGGACATAAAAAGAGGTACTTGAATTCCCCCGACGACACTCGCGTAAATTTTTAACGATTTTGAGCAAAATTATTCTTCCTTATAGTCCTGACGGCGAAAGGAAAGTAACGAGACGTAACCAATGGTGTGCGAGTGCGGCGTTGTCATATGGCTGCTGCATGGGGATGACCTAGCATAGCTTCCATCCATACCAGACGGCATGCCATGGCATCCGGATAAAAAGAGTTGCTATATCCGGTGGAAAAGCTAACTTCAAACAGATTCATTGCGGTCAAAGGTTAGAGTCAAACCCTCTGTCCATCACAATTGGCATATAAATGGATCAACTTAACTATATGGTCCAACGCCGTAGAAAAATATCCAGATGAGATATCGAAAAACGGCTTTTTTGCCATGATTCTGGAAGGAACTTTGTTCTCGGAAATTACAAATTGAATCATTTTATGTGAAAAAAAATTCCCTTTTTCGATGGCAAATTTAACATTATCGTCCTATCCTAACCTTATTCTTCGTATATCCTTCCGCGAGTGCTGCTACCTCCACCATCGCCTCCATCTTCACACTTACAACAGATTTTCTTAAAACGGAATCGCCGGGTCTAACAAACCTAACATCGCCGACTGTGACCGAACAATTGTTTATAATTGTTCATGGCTCGCTGTCGCGAGCCATATTATAATTATCATACCCTAACATACTAACATAAACGGTGGCGGAGAGAAGAAAATAGTGCGGAACAATATTTCTTTATAACTATCGTAAATATGAAAAGCGAAGAATACGGCTTATATTTTCGGAACCGCAATAATATTTGTAGTATTATGACATAAATTATTTTTTCGAAACCTTGTGGGACCATATTCTTAAGTTTGGCCATATAAATAACTGCCGGTTCTACGAATAGCATATGGCGGCAGAATCCGAACGTAAACTGCTCAGATCTGACACGAGTAAAATCCCCACGTATCCCCAGCGTACATTTAGACAAATCAGATATATTTGGTTTTCTTTGTATGTGTAACATCACACCTCAAACCCTGATGTGTAGTTATTATTCTTTTGGTAGAAGCGGGATCCACATACACACCAAAATCCCTATGGTAGTTTTTTTCGCTGCCACCAGCTCGGTTTCCCGAGCAACCAAACTCACGTGTAATAATAATAAATAATGATTTATTACAAATTACATGAAATCTGAATTGTTTACAGACACAAACTCCCAAATTCATCAATACATCTAATAATCGTTGATTAGACAAATAATGCTGTAAGAGAGCATCGTTTATACTTTGTAAAATATAGTTGAAGACAACTAAATTTTAATAAACCCTCAGGTTATCGGTTCTTTCGAAAATATTAATTGTTTTCACCCAACAACTAACTGAAACTAGTTACGACCCTCGCACCTAGTAATGAATTCATTAAGTCTACCGCAGCAGCCTTAACAAACAATCTGGTCTCCACGACCAAAACTTAGTACAGTCACTTGTCCGTGCTGACGGATCTCTCTACGTTCCTTTGTAAAGAATCGCCGAGGAGATTCACGCCTCTCAATTTATACTGTACCAGACGTCACGTGATCAGCGAATGACCACGCCTTCGCCACCACCGTGCAGGCACTTCGGTTGTGTCCCCTTTCCGCTTCTAGGAATGCAGAGGACGCGCCGTAGAAGACGAATCGCTAGGCGCGTCACCCCGGCGCTTCGCAAACACCTGTTTAGTTTTTCTTTCATTTCTTCGTGGAATTAGTCTTTAATTTAGGAACACCTGAGCCCCCTTGAGACAACGTCGTCGACTGCATTCTTCGAATACACTGGTACATACTTTCCTTAAGATGAAAAGTGTTTATTCGAACAATACCTTTACACGGAAAACTCGTCGCACGTCCGTCTTAGCGCGGACCGACCACTTATTGTCATATTCTTAACAGCATCCTGCTTGGAAAATACCAAGAGCTATTAATATTTCGCAAGTTGCTGGCGTGTCTTGGCGCCGACGTTACAGTATGTCATTGGTATGTTGCAAAACCATTTCTGTATAAACTACATACGTAACTGTACTATGTCGCGCTAGATTAAGAAAATGTTGGAATAGATTGTACACAAGTCTATGCCACGTTAAACAGTCAAGAAACAGTTCAACTCTACTTTTTCGCCATATGCAGCGCACAAGTACATCATTTACTGCGTATGAAGTAATATTAAACATTCAGTAACACAATCCACACAATTCATAAAATTTAGAAACAATGTTCAAACTCTTGGCTGGGAGGAGGTTGTAAGCACTCGATGTCCCATCCCATCCCCACCTACCCACAAAGTAATAATTAAATAAAATTAAACAAACGTGTATACACTAAACTGTAGTTCTAAAAGCATGGTATTACTATCTTGATCCGGGAATGGAAAGGAACACATGTCAATATATCCATAAAAATATTGTGATCATCGACTAATGTATCTCGTTTTATAATTTCATTTTGATCGTTTTCATCAATAACATGGTGTTTTTTTTTTTGATAGTTATACACATTGACCGTATTAATAGTAGAAGCAAAATATTTATGTTATCAAAAAAGGAATCAACATAATTGTTCGTCAAAATAGTGTAGGTGATTACATTCGGCCAAGATTTTTTGTTGTTGTTGTGGGTATTCGGCTAAGATTCAGAAAATATCAATACACTGCAATTCTACATCATCATAACCTACAAGTGGATGATGTTGCCCACGATAACCGTCGTGATGACCGCTCAGGTGATGATTATTTGATCATACAAGCGACAATGATACAGATAAATTACGATGATCATCAAAATACCTCCTCAAAAATAGATGATATATGAATAGAAGAAATAATAAATCCATTTCACAGCACTGAGTAAAGACTGATTTTTTAAAATCTAGACAAAAATCCTCCAGACACGAAAATTGGCAGAAAGTTAGGTTTCGGTTGTCACTTTAATGGGGAAAGAAAATCGGACATTCCGGCAAACCGGTGTCCCAAATCCCCCTTGGGGGGGGATGTTCTTCAAAGCACAAAATAAATGTTCTTCGTCCATAATAAGGTCGCAAGTTAAATTATTTATTGATTTTGATTATATAATAGACGTTTAATGCACAAAAACTTTTAAATTTATAGAAAATAGTAGTGTTACATTATTTTCAACATTTCCTAAACAACAGATGTAGGTACATAATAGTGCAATGAGAGAAATATATTCCCCTTTAATTAAACCCAATTATGTGGACGTTGTCGACAAAAGACGTGTGAAGCACTTCCCTCCGGATGGACGCAAGAGGAAACTGCCGAGGACACAAGTCGCATGCAGCGACAGCCTTTGTGCAGGACTCTCTTCTCTCCCTCACTTACATCGATGGCCGGAAGTTTCATATTGAAACCTCGTCTGTTTACACGCTTCGTTTATACACATCTCCATTCGGGTATTTTACTACACAAGAGACGCGTATTTGTTCAGCAATGTGCGTGATACTGTAACTCCAAGTGAATGCGAAGGGCGTTTCTATTTAATGAGAGAATAAAATTGCATACAAAAGAAAATAAATATTTAAAAAACCGTCAATTTGAAGCGAACATGTTATCCTCAAAACAATGAATTTCCAGAACTTCTTTAAATTAATTTTGTGAAATTAAACAATGAAAGCTTAGAAAACTCGAACTAATTAATTAATATCGTCTGCTTCATTTAGTGTTTGTCATAATCTGAAGGGAAAATATTTTAGATTAGCAAATTTTCCATTACAGAAAATTAAGTGGTCAAGAAAAGTTTAACAAGAACATGATAAAATAATTAATAAAGAATCGATATTCCCGTAGAGAGTAAAATTATTTTTAACACACAGAAGAAACAATGCATCGCACAAAGGGTACCACTATTTTAGTAGTAGAAAAGATTTGTAAAGTAAGAAATGTATAAAATAAGGAATCAAACACTCTTTTTTATTGCTCTTTAAAAAGAAACGTTTTCGAAGAGATTAAACCAAACGTACTGTAAGTCCATCAGAGACGCGCGCTGTAGGCAAGTACCGAATCATACTCCTGGTATTTCTTCGACTTTAACCTGTGCCTTATCCGTTACTTCGAACCATTTTAAGATGCTAGCCCGAACAGAAACAAAAAATAGCGGTTCCACAATTTAGTAAAATTATTATTTCAATTCAAAAATCATAGTATAAGATTCAGTTAAGTATCACGTTTATCGTAACAAAAATTTTGTACCAAGTGTGTATGCCAATGAAAATTACACGTTTGATTGTGGTTTAGAGAAAAATATATTGTTTTTCCGAACCGTTTCTAGGACCTAAACCAAACCATTATGTTGATTCTGCACTACTATAACACCCATCAATACAAGTCAACTGCTTAAGCTTGGTAGAGAAATACAGTAGTCTCTCTTTATAATGAAACTCCCTGATAATATCTCTATATCAATAAATTGAATGAGGGTTGTTTAGTTGGCCAAAACAGTAATGTATTTATTCCTTCTGTTATTTTATTACTCTCTCTTTATAACGATGGTATTTCAGGCGTACTTGTCGTTTCAGTTATAGGCTTATGTCACGTCAGTCCTTTGCGGCTTCAGGGAAAGTCTCGTCAGTGCTTTCGAAGGGGAAAAAGGAAGTTAGGATGACGGACTTCTTCCATTGATGTAAATGGAGAAAAAAAAATTGTAGAATGTAATGGGAGGAAAATATGTAGATATATAGCATCCAATACTAAAACAACTTTATTTAAAATTTAATGAAAGTAAATAATTGTAATATTTTATGTAATAAATATTTTTTGTGTGAGTTTATAGGATTACATTTTTTTCAATATATTACCTCAAATTTTGGTGTCTCTATATAACGATATTCAAGGGACTGAACATTTTCTTCGTTATAGAGAGGACTGCATGTTTGATGGAGTGCCCCAAGGAAGGATACTGCGCTCGTAAGTGCACTCGTCCGGCGAGATTCCCAATTAAGGCGGCGTAGAGGGCATTCGTGTCCAGACCTCTCCAACTGGGAGCGTTGTATCCTACGCACCTGCGGAATCAGTGTCGAGTGCCCGGTATGCAGCTACGAGTCTCGTTTTCTGAGTACAATTTCTTGCAAGGAACGCGGTTAGTGGGGAGGTATTGAGTGGCTCCGACAAGTTACTTTAGATATTTATCCCATGAGGCGGCGATCCGGAATGTGGCGTGTGCCCTTATAAAAGAGAACAGACATGGAAGGGGAACGGATTCACAGCAAATAGGTTCGTAGTAATGTAATACCCTTCGAACTCTCATGTAAGAAACGTATCCGGTACGATATGCGCGATGTTAATCCATTATTACACCAATATATTAAACGATTCTGGAAAGAATTTGATTCATAAATAATAAGGTACAAGTCACGCGGTTCAAGAACACATTTAGGTAATACATCTAAGGAGTCGATTACACGTGAAACATATAAAACGAATTTAATCAAAATTTTACATTATATGTCAGCGGCAGAATGTAATGTGCAGTGGCGGATCTAGACCGTAATCAAAGGGTGGGGGACTAAATTTTATATTATTATAAATATTATTATTAAAATTATAGCGATTTTGTATTTTAATACAATACATCAATTCATCAAATATATAATTAACAATTCATTTATTAGTGACAAAATTTATTTTCATTCGACGTAACATGTTTAAAAATTTATTGTTTAAAATGGACATATTAAAGGATAAAGATACATTTTCTCAATTTCAGTATTATCTGTTGAAAGTTCAGGTCCAATTGGGGGGGGGGAGGGGGCCACAGCCCCTTTAGCCCCCAATCCAAATATCCGCCACTGTTTATATGCACTTCAAAAATGCACGAAATCAGCCGTTGAATCCTGCATTACACTATCGCACATTTATTTTGGTTCCATGGCTTTAGATATTAGTGAAATTTCAGAAGAGGGTGTTAAAATTCAATAATAATTCAGAATTTTAAGAGACCTTTCCCTGAGCGAGATCACATTTAGGATCCAATGACAAATTACAACGGAACAAAAGTACAGTAGACGGAAGACGTCAGGGTAAGAAATGTAGGTCAACTGATCCTTTACTTAAGCTTAAACGGGTAATATATCCGATACGTTTAGTATCTAAACCAACGAAGGTTTTTAACTCCATTAAGAGCGATATCACATAAATAGTCGTACGGATGTTTACTGCATAGTTTTATAAAACAAATTTATCTCATTGTTTTAAAACGAAATTTATAATGACTAATTAAGATTGTGGCCATCCCAATTCTTTCCATCAAGTAAATAATCTTAATAGAGACAGTGGCCTAGAGTTTTCGAGAGCACCTATATTCTTCCAGGATCCAAATGTTATTTTTTAAATGAACAAGTACATCGACACCGTTATGTACGTATTCAGAAGTAAACATGATTTGTATTTGATGTATGGATTCAAAACAACTTCAGAAGTATTAGATGTTTTTCTATTGAGCATCAATTTTCATTCAGATAGCGCATTAAAGTAGCTACAAGACCCTCCTTGCCAGACTCTACCCAGCCTCATGGAATTTCGAACGTAAGAATTAACTAAGGTACAGGAGACAAATATATCAGAAGAGGAAAAAGGAGGAACGGCAATATTTCTTAAATATAAAACTTTAAACATAACAGGAAGCAAAGCCGATATGCCATAGAATCTTCCCAGAACAACGATGACATTAAATTTTACACAGTGAAAGCGAGAAAAAAGTGCTATACACTCAAGTACACAATTAATTATCAAAACACACCAGTAGAAGTGCTTTTCACGGCAAAGATATATCTAAAAAGCAGGAGATGCCCATTTAAATATTGAAGACTGGAACTTTTACCACAAACAGGAACAACTTGAAAATTAAGTCGCCGTATGGTGAACGCTCAAGTACAGGTTAATGCTCAAGTAAGGAACCACATATATCTTCAATTTTTTTCAATTAATAGGCGGATTATTAAAAATTTGCCTCAAAAGTAAGGCACAAAGATAGTTGCTAAAATACACAGTAATACATTAAATTAATACATAGAAAAATAGTACATAAAGATACACGCACAGTGATATTGCGTGGTCATGGGGACAAGCACAGGAGTATGTGAAAAAAAAAAGAAATGGGGAAATATACTGACAATACATGATGATAAGAAGAAATCGAGAGCGGTAGTGAAGACTTCGCCTCTACACGATCCATGAGGAACTCCATATTTTATAATAAATTTATTGTCAAAAAACAGTACAAACTGCGTATGACCACGTGGAGGACAATGAACTAATTTACTCTCCGGAAGCAAGCAAGGGACCATCCCATCAATTCCGATCAAACGCCCCACGGCAGAGGCGGATTCAAAAATTTCAGCAAAAGTTCCTAGATAAGATAAAAAGTTAGCTGCGAGTTATAATACATATATAATGTCAATATGTTTGTAATTTAACGCAAATATGTTTGTAAATTTACATGTACAAGTTATTATCGAACTATAGATTATTCTGAGTATAGTGTTTAAAAATCATAAGAGTTGAAATAACACTAAATTCACGATTTATTGTTACAATAAACACGCCCCTAGACAAAACCTAGAAAACCTGTATAAGAAATCCGCCTCTACCCGAAACGGAGAAAAACCCCGGCCAGGATTCTTATGTGAAGGAGGGAATGATACAAGTGGCACAGCTGACAGGTGGTCACAGCGAACAACACAGCTTGGCATTCGCTATAAAGATGTCGTCCGCAGGCGATGGGGCACCAAGACGTAGGGACCAACGGTAACGGCCCGGCTGCCGAGTGCGCGACGACCGGGACCCTGCAACCACGCAACGCGACCGGACATCTTTACGGTGCCCGGCACACGACTCGGAAGACACTTCCCGTTGGGATCTTGGTTGTTCCCGAAAGATATAGGAACTTCTCTCTTATGGCCAGGAGGTCAAGGAGCTATTCATAACTGTTATTCTTGTGTTTTATGACTATTATACTTCTATAAAAAAGACACGGATTTTAAAAAATGGACAACATAATATTTAAGTGATATTTTAAAATCGTGCTTGGTTGTAACACACGATGAAAAATCAGGTCAACTATTACTCTACGTCGAAAGAAAACGAACAGTTTCTTCACAATCAAGAACAAAGAGAGGTCGCACCACAACAATTATTAATAAAGAAATCATTTCTCGATAAAAAAAAATTGGAGTCGTTTCTAAGAATTTAACGAAATTTTATTTCAAGTACTCTTTGCCTTAGAGTGTTAAAAAATTGTATAACACATGCTTCGTCTGGAAGCAATACTACAACAAATACGAAATGGAAATGAAATTGACTTGATAGTTTAGTCAGGATCGCTGCGCGCAGACTGACAGGCAGAATTCTGAAAAACACTTTTCCGACATCAGGGGCATCTAAAACGGATATTTTCACCAAATTCTCGCGATCGAAAATTTTGACGGTTACAAGACTTTCTATGTATATGAAAAAAAGGAATACAAACTAACTTGTTTTAAATCTAAAGAATATAACTGAGGTGAAGAGTGGTCAAAGTGAAATTAGCCTTTCGGTCGAGGAACGGGAGAGCGACAGCACGCGTTAACCCAATGGCCTCCTCCTGTGCGAGAAAGTACACGCAGCAATGTTGGCAGCTTCTCACAGTGACTTTCATGATCCTTACAAAGAAGACTTACAAGAACTTGAATCGAGAATTATAGATCACAAATAGATTATACACCCTGTCCTAAATACAAAAAAGGTTTTCTTTTCCTCCTTTCTTATCCTACATGGGTTTCATTTGGGAAGCGGGCGTCAGCTGTCCCAGAGATCCCTAACATGCAATGACCTTCCATGTAAATGTGTTTGCTCTCCTCCCTGGAAAGCATTTCAAGCTCACCCTGCCTCAAGAGTTCAGACGCTGACGAAAAGTCTGTTTTTCCATAAAACACCAGATATATCATAAGGACGTATATCTAAAAATAGATTTAAAAATTAGTTTTTATGAAACAAAGTAATAATTTTTACAAGACTTGTTGGGAAAAATTAACTTAGATATTGAATCCAAATTTAACTTACTATATTCTGGTGTAAACACAAAATGTTTTGTTGCAAATACAATTTCAATTGCTTATTCAGAAAAATATCGTAAGAATAAATTTGGTTAAAGTTGATCGTTAAGGTAACGTCTACTATTATAGAAGGGAGTTTCTGCGAGCTATCGTATACGCTACCAATATCCAAATTGCTTCTGCGCATGCTCAGAAGTTAGTGGTACACTAACGCCTCTAGCGAAGTACGTTCTAACGCTTCTGTTTGCGTGTGATGTTAGTGGTACGCTAGTGAGAGAGGTCATGGCGGATTCTGGTCTGGATTTGAGGTTATGTTGATATCTAATAGGGTACACGAGAGATTTGTTGGTTGTGTGTGTCACATGAGCACGTGCTGGTGTACTCACAGTACAGTTTACTTATGAACGCTTTCATAGAAGAACATTGTTAGAATCTACTATTTTTAGTATAATGAGTGGAAGGTATGCTATGTAAAATGCATCGACTACACTAGATCTTTCCATGTACGTTGCGCGGTTAGCATCATCAAAGTAACGTATTCACTAGGAAGCATGAACGTTATGCAAAAACTCTCCAGTGTCAAATAATAACATACGTTGCTATTTTTCATGTATAGAAAACGACAAACACATTTGGAATAATATAAAAATATTCTTCACAAAGTTCTATACGACGAGAAATTTTTTACTTTGATAAAATCAATGATCGTCCGTAGGATGTAGTCTCAAAAATACATTCTCTTTCTCACCTGTCTTCATAACGCAATTTATCAGAAGCTGACCCGCCGTTTTCGAACCCTTGAACGATTGAGCGACACGATTTATTGTCCTGAACTCAACACGCGTGTGTCGTCACCTTTTCAAACTCTTCGTCAGCCAGTAAAAAGCGGCAGATCTCTTATGTAATGTCTGAAAGAAGACAACATGATAAAGACGAAATAGCACTTATGGAAGTAATAGAACTATGTGTAAACTCATACAAACTGAATTGCTGCCATGGTTTTCTCGGATGTCAACGGTTCCATGATGACAGCTATGTCAATGAAAAATACTGGGACCGTCCCACCAAAACGTTCGTTTCGATTTCCTACCTTGAGACGGATGGTGCAGACAGCGCATGCACCGAACATGTATTGCTAATTTGCAAACATCCTCCTCTTAACCTCCACACATTCTCCTTCAGATGAACCTTGGTGTCATCATGAAACCGTCGGCATCCTTTAAGACCGTGACAATTCACTGTATACGAGATTACGCATAGTACTCCGTACACATTTTCTTCCTTTAAAAAATTCCGCTTCATTCTGTTCCATCCCCGCCTCTTCCTCTTTTTCCAACCACCCTCTTCTTTCTCTCTCCGATCTTTCTGCCTCTCTTCCCGCAAAATCTCCGTTTCATTAACTTATACTTCCTTTTTTTTCACGTTCCCTTCTTTGCCATGTTCCGTATTAATAAAATTTCAGTGAAATACAGTAGAACCCCTCTTAACTGGTCTTCAGGTCAACCGATCCTCTGTTAACTGGCCTATCCCGTGGAAAAGTTTTGCTTTCTCTTTCAGCAATGATACTTGCGATACATGTAATTTGTATGTATGTACACACATTCAAGAGGAAAAGGGCGGCAAAGGATGAGATGGATGGCATCACAGAAGTAATGGATTCCAAACTCGAGAGTCTTCGAGAGATGGTGCAGGACAGAAGAGTTTGGCGTGGTTTAGTTCATGGGGTCACGAAGAGTCGGAATCGACTAAACGAATAAGAAGACATACATTCAGATTTCAAAGTTTATATAAGTTCGTTAAGTTTAATTTTTTCGCGTTTGTTTATGTACGACTACATCCAGTACAATAAAATTAGATACATCGATATTCGATTTGCTTGTTTGCTAATGATATTCTAGGTTCTTTTTGAACAAAAATACATTTTTACGGTAACTTCGGATTAACCGGCAACGGGTAACCGGTCAGGGCCCTAGTCCAGATTAAAAGGAGTTCTACAGTAGTTAATACATTCTGAATATTTTTTCAGTCTATAAAAATACCAGTTATTCACATCATAGAATTATCTAATCTGCATTTTCACTGTGTATCCGAAACGCGTGTAGGCCCCGCAGGTGGCACAGGTGGTAGTGTTGTCGCTCATCACCAAGTCATCCCGGGTTCGATTCCCGATGGAGTCAGAAAGTTTATAGCTTTTCATATTAATGTCCCAGATCATGTAGCTGTGACTACTGAAAAGCAAACCTTCCTTCCTCAATCCAGCTCCTCTCAGTATCAATAATTTTAACTATTACTAACTACTTCTATTAACCCCTCCATGTGGGCCGTTGTTGGTACATCCAGCTAAGCTACTAACAATAACCTTCCACTAAACTCCTAACTCCTATCGCTCCGTGTAGATAAGCTTCAATAGCACGCTAAATTTCCCTCTCACAAAAACTACAATAGAAACGCGTGTCTGGATGCGGAAGGGTGAAGAACGGAGTAAGAAAAGTGTTCCGCGATGCCAGATACTATCCAACCACGTCTCAATAATCCCTAATTGGACAGCGAATGATGACGCGGCGTCGCTATCCGCCCACACGACGTTCAGCCATTTATTCAGATTTTATCCTCAACGGTGTGAGAAGATCCACTACGATACGAGGCATTATTTTTAAAGAAAATTTTCCTCACTCTTCCGCTACGAAGTATACACAAATTGGATAAGCAATAAAGGAACGCATAAAACTCAGATTTAACCAAGGATACAATGTTGAATTCTCACCATCGACAAATTAAAAACTAAGCATGATAAAAGTTTAACTGTTAAATGAAAATATGAATCAAACAATTTTAAACAATGTTAAATAGTAAATAAAAGAAACTTTTTTAACGCAAAATATGTAATGGAATCTGCATACGACAAAGCGTATATATTAAGCATCTTAAACGTTTATACAAATATATTTGATATATCCCTGAAGCCCAGGTGTGTAGGGCTAAATTTGGCAGTGCAGAGCAGTAAGTAAAGAAAAGTCAAGTGATGCGCTCAGAGGTTCTAGTCAGTGGCGGATCTAGACTGTAATCAAGGTGGGGGGTGGGGGGCTAACCGGGGAGCATTTTCGTTCAAAAATCATTGTTTTACAACACAAATTTTATAAATATTACCTTTAAATAAAACGCATCAAATAAATAATTAACAATTTAGTATTATTAATAACAATGACAATTATATTATGAATAATAATTATTAATCTGGAAACTTTTACAAAGTATGCCATTTATCAACTTCAATTTTATCTGTTAAGAGTTCAGGTCCAATGGGGTGGGGTGGGGGCTGGTTCCATTCGACTCGCCGTAGATAAAATAATCGTACATATTTAAATTAAAAATCGACAATATATTGGTAGAATGATTTGGATTTACCGTTCACGTGTNTAAAATAATCGTACATATTTAAATTAAAAATCGACAATATATTGGTAGAATGATTTGGATTTACCGTTCACGTGTTTCAATCAGCTGCGATAGAAGCGCTAATACTAGAACACGTTATCAAGAAGTTTGTAACTTCCGTCACAGGAGTCGCCAACACACACTACCTGCAGCGGCGATTCGGGAGTCTTTTGAATGCAAAGTGAAGTTAAGGTTGTTTGACACTAATTTAGGTAGATCAGATCATTTCAATGAAAAAAAAGTAAGTCTCTATGGATTACGCAAAAATACACTTTCATTTTCTTAAATTACATTCCTTAACGAAAGACGAGGCGGAACTATGTCTTGTTAATTGAACATTTTCATTTCATATTAATATCACAACTAAAAATGAGAATGTATGTTACCATACGCTCAAAGCAATCTCTATCTATCATCATTTCTCTCACCTCTGAAGAACTTCATGAATTTATTACTCCATTCCAAAGACCATCTCATCATAAGAACAAACTGCGAAGAAACTCTTGCGAAGAAACTCTTGTAAGAGAGACAATGAGTTGTAGACAGCGGAGCACATGAGAAATGGGCGGAAAGCGACCACTTCTCAGACGGAGAGATAATCAGCTCCGTCTACAAGTGACTCCACAGATTAACACATGCTTGAGTTACCTTATGTCCTCAAAAACAACCTCGTAGTTATGAAGAGAAAAATAATACGTGCGACCTCAGGAAAAGTGAAAAGTGATTTATTTTAGAAAGCTTAATGCACGAGTAAAGAGGATTAATGTCTCTGAAAATGAGATTCATCATTAAAAACACCATGAAAACGAATGAATCAAAGAAGTCAAATGATACAAGCTGATTTTCTTGTTGCAAGATTATTATCTCTTTCACTTAAGTCTGCTGTCAGTTTTTTTTTTTTTTGGCTAAACTTTTTTTTCAAACTAAGTACAAACTATAGTCCTATTCCAAACATTTATACACGAAAGCAAGTAAATAAAAGAACTAAATCGAGAATTGGTACATACGTTAACTCCTATATAATTATAATCATTTAATTAGGAAAATATAACAAATTTAGGAACATTTTTAGGTAGCTTAAACGTGTAATGAAAATTAATTAATGAGAAGGTTCCTTTTTTCATTATTAAGTTTCGTCATTAATCGATCTGTATTAGAAATACACAAAAGCACTTTTCTTTCAGTTGATAAAAGGAGATACCTATGTTTAGAAAATAATTTTAACTAGGCGCTTGTGGAGTTATGCTTGCTGTGTAACTTTCTGTAATTAATGTTTCATTGGTTTGGGGATCACGAAATATCATTGAATTTTCTGTGATGTTCGGGGGCTGTTTGAGATAAGAAGGTTGAGAATCATGGGAACGTTCAACTCTGATAGTTGAACTTTTGAAGAAGAAATGAGAACTTGTGAAGGAATGTACCGTACCTAGAGGGGCAATTTTCAAAAATGACATAAATAATTCATTTCAATACATACGCAAAAGAATACTAAAATCAATTCAAACAGCCAAGGGAGAGTAGTATTAAAATCCAATAACTGCATTTCCCTCCCAACATGGACACATACGAGATGAGAAAATCAGTCATGCTTTTGCTTATTCAAGAACCTCTGACGAGTATAATGCTCCGCACTCTTCCAATCTCATTCACTTCATCAGCGCCCGGCAATTTGAACATCGTGCAAACCGCCACTCAAGACCATCAAAATTCTCCACCCCTCTTTCTCCCCACTGTGAATTTACAGCGCCCGGTCACGAAGCGGTTGCACTGCACGGCAACGGCACAGCGGCTTCTGGCAACCTCACCTTGCACCTTCAAGTGCAGTCAACGGCGCAAGGTGGAGGTAACAGTATGTCCTCGACAGCGACGATCTGTTAAAGAGCGAATCACACCAGGTGAGGTTAAGCAAGTCACCGCGAAGACAAAAGCTAGAAAAGACGGGGGTTCGATTCCCACTCTCTGCCTTGAAACCAGTGACCGCCTTTGCAAATCTTTCAGTTCCATCAGGAATTTGAATCGATTTAGGCCCTCGCTAGAGGATAGGATATAGACCCCTCTCCGAAACAAAAAACAAAATGCATCGAAGCTGACAAAGTAACGCACTTAATTGAAAGAAAAAGAACTGAAAATTATTATTTATTTTTAACTTTTCTCTCTAATAATTGAGATGAATGAAGTACAATTTTATTGCAATTGATTACCGTTAAATTCATCATCTAAATTACAGTAAATCCCTGCAAAGTTAAAACAAGAACTAAACATTTATAATTATGATTATGATAATGATTATGCATACTTCATTTACGATTACCCCATCTCGTGAAATTCCCTCACTAAGTGTCTCACGCGGAAGATGAATTATGAAGAAAACAAAGAGTTGGTGCTACGTACTCGATTTCTTAAGAGTGAAAGCAGTGAGGGAGAAAGAAAACAGCATAGGAATGATATAGTGACGAGAGGGTGATGTTGAGGAAGAACACACGCAGGAGAGTTAAGAACGCAGAACCAACGAGATATACAAAAAACATCCTCGTACGTTGGAAAAAGTTTAGGAAAGCATTACGAAGTTCCATTAAACAGTTTTATTTAAAAATGGGCCGAGAGATTTATAACGGGACAATAAAAGTCACAAAACTGCGGATATCAGACCAAGTACACAGACTTCATTGATAACACGACGAAATTACAGTTTTTCTAACCCGTTAGTTCAATTACGAGCACGTCTTTAGTAGCCATAACAGAGTTGAGGAGTTTGACCGTGATATCCACGTGATCCCCCGGTTAGGGTCCTGGAACGTATAAATCACAGTTCCCATTACTCGTGTCGACGATGACGACGACGACGAGGCGGGCGTTCCGTCCCATCACCACCGCCGTCGCCAATGCCGTGGCGGTCGCGCCGGGGTGCTCTCGTGGTCGGTCGCTGGACCGCCACCGCTACATCCCGTCGCGCCGGAGGCGAGCCAGACGAGTGCGCCAACGGGACCGTCACCATCGCAATGAGCGACGGTCAGTGTCAGGGACGCGGTCGACTCCAGGCGCACTGAGGACGGAGCCTTGCGGAACACCCGAGCGCCGGAGGCGACCACGCGAATACCACGCGCGCCGTCTCGGAGGTTCAGGGAGGAACAGTGATATACACGATGAATCTTGCTTCGTAAATAGGAACCACTTCGGTTTCAACATTCTTCGTTTTATTGATCTATACCTTTAATAAATCACACACTGTTAATTATGCCTCGCACTTTAACCAAAGTTATGAAGCAGCGCCCTACACTTCATCAAGAGAAAAGGGTGCAAACGAAATTATACTGCGGTCACAGAAAAAAGGACAAATATAAAGTTACTTTCGACAATTTAGAATCAAATATTCTAATGGATCGTAGCATTCTATTGTACATCTCCAATAGAACAACTCCCCAGTATACAACACACTCCGAACAGCTACGAGAAAGAAATAACTCCATTACCTATAGATACAGATTTTATAAAAGTCATTCCGCATAATGGGTATTTTCTACATTTCTCAGAATCCGAAAGAAGTCCCAGATATAGCCGTTCCCATCAACATAGAAGATAATTTTGAAAAGTAATGACAAATATTCAGTTACAAGTGGCAGTAATCACACGAAATACTCCTTCCCTTGGGAAAGAATCATTTTATCGAGCGATCACGAAACATCTAATACAACATCAAATCAAATAGAAAAAATATGCGTATCAAACACAAGATGAACAATACGTAAATACAAGCGTAATGTGTCTTAAATTTGAATAATTTTAATAAGATATGCTAAATAAAAAAGCAAATAAACATCTATCACATATCATAGTTAGGTGCAAATGTGACTTCGACGATTCTATGAACACTTAACGAAGAACGGGAGAACAACTTAATGGGCCACGTACGAATCCACACAATTAACATACTAATTAGTCAATGGCTCATATATAAAAAACCGTCCTTCATTGAGAGTAACGCTCCATGACTTCGTGACCTCGGCACTAGGAGGGAGAGATGTGCCTAGTATCCCGCTCCGACCGCTGTGATCCACTGGATACACCCGGTTTGTAGGGAGGCTGAGTGGGTCTCATCATTATGGACTTTAAATAATAAACACTAGCCCTCACAAAAAAAATAAAATACAAGCCCTCACCGAAATTTAAACCTAGGATATCCGTCCACCAGGTCACACCAATACCCACTCAATAAAACTTTCTATATTTATTTAAACAATTTTTAAAAATCACACAGATTTCCGACCACAATACTACACGAGTCGGGTCCTAATCATCCATTCCAAAAATCGAAACACACGAAACCCCTGAAGACACACGACAACAACCATCACCACAATGCCACAAATCACGCTGACCTGCAGCGACAGGAGCGGAATCCTTGGTCACAGGTGTCTGCAGCGACGGCGACAGCAGCAGGTGTAGAGTAGGGCGTAAACGCGAAGAGCAGACCCTTGGCATCAGTTCGTGTGGGCGGCGGCGGCAACGTACGCGGGCAACAACGTGGTTGCTTGAGCCGGCCCGCGTCCAACACCGCCGCCAGCGAAAGCAGCTCCATGGCTTCGCTTCGTCTCGACGTCCGCGCACCGACTGCCTCCACGGCCACCGCCACTGCCGCCGATCAGACGCCACCTGCTCCCGCCGCCGCTGCTGCAGTCCAAGAGCGCGTGCCACATACGGGACCTACATTCCCCGACCAGCCCGGTGAGCCAGCGAGCGGTCCGGTCGGTCGGTGAGCGGACGACGGGGACGAACAGACGGACAGACGGTTGACCGACGGAGATGGCGACGGGGGTGGTTTCCATGACGGGGCTGTTATAATAACTAACGCTTCTTATAAATGTTCATGGTTCAAGCGTTTGTTCTGACGAACACAAAAGTGTGGATGAAAGGAGATTTCAGGTGTCGCGAAAGAGGTACACCCGGAGGATCGTGATGCCCGAGATTACGCGACGAGATTCTGATGGATCTTTCTAAAGAATCTAGATCATCAAGCAGAAAATTGACTGGAAGTTGAAGCGGGCTGCCATGTCGCTCAGTAAAATTGTACCTCTCAGAACGTGAATAATTTAGTACAATGAGATAGTAGAATGTAGAAAATTGATGATAAAACCAAAATAAAGGAGGTATTATATCTCCAGAAACATTTCTATAACACGTCATGATTCTCTTTCCTGTCTATAAATCAACTGAGTAACAAAATACCCAGGCAAGCTCTAAACCTAATAAAACGGAAAATTCAAATTGTTCAATAATTCCGGTCTTTCCGTCAATCGTTTCGAGAGGCACGAAAACAATTTCGCAACTTGAATTCGCCTAGAAGAGGAGATAATTACAAAAATATGCGCGGAATACAACTCAAATTCTATCAACAGGTTTTTAGCTCGATAATTTAAATACGAAGACACGAAACTTCCTCAGAAGTACACATTTCAAAAGAAGAGACATGTTTTGTCACGAACATTCATCGCTCTCGAGCGTAGCCACGATCCCTGCGGGTCTCCGGAAAAAACAATTTCGAAGCTTCTTTATGCATGTGTTAATCGCCGCAAACCGCGGCACTGGCGCCTTGGAGGACTGCCGCGTTCTTTCATACGATTAAGGTCCAGTTTAGAATGAGCGGGTGCGGCAAACGCTAGAAAAAAAAGTTGATTCGCCAGTCGCAGCCACTGCTACTATTTGACTGCCCCGATCACCAAGCACTGGTTAACATTGCTTCATCACTTGATACTACATCAACAACTGTCTGTCTAGATTACAAATGGATCTTCTCTTGTCAGAGTGTAGCATGTAGAGGAAATAATTTTGTTATATACTAGGATCACTATATATAAATATTGTAAAATAAACACATTTTAGAATATATAACATAATACATATTGGTTTTAATGATATGGAATGCGTGGGTAAATTTGTTAATTACAATAAAGAAGAATTTTTTAATTATTTTTTTCTACATCCACTACAATTGTCGAAATTGTAAGGCTACAGTGTGGCAATAAAATGATTTGCCACAGAGACAATAGATACACTACAAATACACTTTTACAAATAATCATATTTCTCATTTTTTGGTAATTAATATTACGAAAGGCCAGAAGGACATCAGCAAGAAGGCATGTTTTGCACATACACCAGATTAAGTGAACGAAACGAGCTAAATCATTTACCCAGCCACAGTCCTTAATGTCGCAAATTAGTGAAATAGGAATCTAACCTAACCTAACAATATAGGGAACAACTCCATTCTTTCTTCGTCAGTTTTAATTTTCTTACCTTAAGAGCTTACTACATAGGATAGGATCCGTAAACTGTTTAAATAGATCACTTCGCGGCTAATTCCCAAGGCGATTGGATGTCAATAAATCAATATTTAAGTAAATATTACAGTACTATAAGTAATATCTTCTAATAAAAGTTGTTATCTTGCAAAATGTGCAAAATTAGAATAATTTTAAATGCAAAATTTGAATTATTTATAAGCCTTATATGTTTGAATGTTCGTAACAAAGAGACGTATGTCGTTCAAACAACAAACGCGCTGGTAATATTCGTATTTAATTGAATGATACATTTCAAGTAACAACAACAATAATCTTGTTTCAATAACAAAGTATTATTTCGTAACACTGGAACCCTAAAGAAAGATGGAATGTGGTAACAATTTTTTAAATTTTTACTCATTCAACCTTGTTCCTCGGCTGTCTAGCCTCTATCAAGATCCTTCATTCATCAATTTCATTAATTCCTCTTCCTTTTGTTTAATTATCTTTCCCTTTATGTAGTTTTCTAACTCCCATCTCCTAATCACTTTCCCGTTTCTCTGTTGCTTTGTGAATAGTTAAATCTTGGCTGCGCCAGATTAGCGATACCGTCCCCACCACGAGGTTGTTTGGCACATCTAATACTTAGCTTAATTGTCTCGTTTATGGATGTCTCATATCACAACACTTTTTGTCACATATTCCTCGAAATCCTTATAATTTGGACCTAGTTTATGTAACTTGTCATATCTTCTGTTACAAATAATCCTCATCCTTTTCGCCTTTTGAAACAAGTTCGCCAGTTCCACACCATTGAATTCACAATCATATAAAATATGCTCAACATTAATGATTCATTTCCCAGTGTAGTCACAATACTACAAGTTGTTAATGATTTAATGTTTTTCATGAATAGTCTCCTGTCGATAATGTGTTAAAGAGCTTTAGTCATTCAGCACTGATGATGTCCGGTGTGCGAACGAAAACATTTTCCGTACAATAACTCTATGAACTTTGATAAAAATTTCTTAAACATATTTTTTGAAATTACTCCATACTATTATTCAAGTTTAGTTCTTTTAAATATCCAGTAAAAATAGAGGCTAAGTTTTTCTCGTGTAATTTCAATAATGTAAATAATTATAGATAAATTTTCATTAGGGATAATTTCAGGTTTTATTTTTTCTTGCAATAAAAATTCTATGAAGTAAAAAGACTTGAAAGTTTTTTATCTCAGAATATTTTAAGCTTTCACTAAAACGTTATATTTTTCTGCCAAGACGAGTGATTTACCAAAAAAAAAAAGTATGGCAAAACACTGATCTATACAAATGTAAACAACAGTTCTGACAACCTATTTGCAACTTTCCCACGAATATTTTCTTGCTGATATGACTCATAATTAAAATCAACAACTTTCAGAAATACAGGGGCGTTTTTTGTTCGTCGAAGTAGCATGTTCCACACATTTACGAGAGATTCTATATTCGTGGAAAAAACATAGTTTCCGATTCACTTTCGACTGATTTCACTCCTTTTCCCTCGGGGGTGAAGCGACCGTTCGTCTCGTTTTGCTCGGAAAAGATTACGTGCAAATTAATATACGAGAGAGCAAGTCATTCCTTTTAGTGGGAGTGTAATACTAACAGGAAATTAGATACAACAAATATTACTTTTGCTAAGTAAAGTCCAATCAAAGAAGAGCAGTGTTGCTCGGAGGAGATCCCAAATACAGGCGGTAAACACAAAAAAATGACAGTCATATGGGGAAAGTTGTTTCGTAAAAGTATAACAAATTATTAGGTGCCGAAAGGAGGGCAACTCTAGAACACGCATGCTCACACGTCTGCTTTATGACGCTGTATAGTGATATTCCGTAAGGATATCCAAAAAGAAATCTGGTGTATCCTTACTTCTACATCGTAAGACGTACATCCGTTTTAGTAGCAAGATGATGTCGAGAAAATCTCACCCTTAGAGGCGCTCTTCTCGAATACCGAAGAGATTCTCCACGCTTTCTCTAAGGAGCGCTAAGTTATGTGCCCTTCGCCCTTACGGCTAATGTGAAGGCAAGCACTGGAGAGCAAGGGATCACTGATCATTCAAGGTGAATGAATAAAATATAGTAGTAATATCGTCTTAACACAAATGAACTGAAGTGCATATTTTTGCAGAATAATGTAATCAAATAAAGGTTACAAAATATTTAATCACACAAGAACCAATACAAGGAAGATACAAAAATAGAACTAAAAAATTTAATTGATATTTTTGAAACAGAAGATTAACCACGCAAAACATATTCCCGTGAATTTATCAAAAACGTAAATGCATGAGTCAAACGAGAGAAAAACTATGGGAAAAGAGAAAAATTAAGAACTATCCTTCGTCGAATTTCCCATTACTATTAGCGTAAAAATTACATCCCAGGACGTATATCGACGTAAAGTAATAGTTACTGGCAGGTTTCACGAAAAAAGAACCCGACGTAGAATGTGTTATTCTCTTCCCACCGATCCATAATTTTATCACGTAAAAAAAATGAATCACTTTTTTTTGAAGGGGGACAGCGTCTACATACAATCCACATTGCCATAAACTGATATAAGTTTCAATGTTTTCTCACCCTACCGGGAATTGAACTCGGGGATTCTCTGTGGCAAGCAAGCGCACAATCCATGAGCTACCGAGAGGGCAATCTATCTATCTAAATACACAAACAATCGCAAGTTAAAGTACTTACGAACCTATTTCCGAGAACGACAAATATTCCACGCGACGACAGGAAATGCAAGAAGTGAGAAGCGCGGTGAAAGATGGCCTCGAGATATAACGTACAGAAGAGGGACTGACCGGGAAAGAAGAATGCAGGCGCGTAACGCCCCAAGGGCAATCGTGAACTCCAGTCTCGCATCTCCCAGCGAAAGCTCATGCCCCTCTACCCACGCCACCTACACCGATCGGTGGTAATGGAGATTCCCTTCTTACTAAAACACCTGCAAAGTTGAATATCTTTGAGAGAGAGAGTATACCATCGCTGATGTCTACACGATGACGGAGTGAATATCTCGTCAGTGGAAGAATGTATATACTGTATCACGAAAAAAAAAATTGTGTTTGCCAAACGACTTTTCCACCACATGACAAATACGTTCAAGTTTTATTTTTTGAAAGATTTAAGTAGATATAGAAGAAAAAAAGAAAATTTTATTTTGTAACTGATGTAGCAGCAAAAATACCTAAACCAATATTCTTTTTTATAAGAAGGGAAAATTGAATCAATTACGTGATCAAAAACACTGAGAACTCCAGTCAGTTGTTAGTGATGTCGAGTACTAACAAACCACAGCCATCAACAAAATACTTTCTGGCTGATTCAAATTACTTGACGATAATAAGTGGTCGTCCCCCGCCGTTTTGAAACAGTGTGCAGGTCTAGTTTCTTGAAGGCTGTGGTATACCATGACCTGACGAAACAACCACCATCGAGAGCAATTCTAGGGATTCAATGGAAAAATTTTAACAAATTCAAAATTCGGATTTTTAGTATATTACATACTAAAGAAATAAAACAGTGAATTCCAGATTTTTTTAGATACGTGTTAATAATATAAATAACTTTCCAAGAATTTGTCGAACGCCCTATTCTTACGTTAGAGTTACAAGCATATAAAGACAAAAATAACTAATAATTCGTTACCTCGTTTCAAAATAATAATAATAATAAATAGCATGTTAAGAAAAACAAAAAATAGAATACCATTAGATGTTCTAAGAACTTCTGTTTTCAATGATTTTGTGTAAACAAGAAACAACTTAAACCAGAGTTGTTGGACTTAAACCAGAACGCTGGAGTGGAACACCAACTAGACTCGAAGAAAAAATTAAATATTTGCCTCCTACACACTCCATTTCTTTGCAGAATGTCCTCCCACTACTTTCTTCAGTAGATCCAGTTTCTCCGTGAGCCATGAATAGGGTCCTCGCGAAAGAATGCCGGGACAGGAACTACTCAAGACTTCAAGACTCGCCGGTATCTAGCGCGTCCTTCGCTCTCACACTCGCCTCTTGGACCACATTGCAAGAAGTAGGAATCTCATTCATTCCTTTACACCAAAGAGCGCAAAATATCGCGGTAGAATTTAAGATACACGACACGTGTGATCATAATTACTACTGATTCAAATATCTTTCCCCAAAAAAATTTCATAACCAACAGGCGCCGAGTAAGTACCCGGGGAGTTCAATAAGTAAATGTTCTAAGGTTTCTTGGTTTCTATACCAGGAGGAGATGACCAAGCCACGCTCAGACAGCTCTGCTACCGAGGGAGAGACCCCAAATTCGTCGTCATGCAAGGAGAGCGTGTCGCTGAGCGTTCTAGAGAATTACATACCATCTCTCGAATTTCAATACAAGCATCTGATTATTAACTCAATGCCCAAACACTGGACTGCAGGAGATTCCATACACGAGAGTGCATCTAAGAAAATTTGGAATTATTCAGTGACTCGTCTGTGATCGTCAGACTCGACCTAAATCTCTGGAGAAATCATATTGGCTTTTACATTACGACACTTTCACTTTCACTGTCATTCCTCCACAAAATTGGGAAACTAAAAAACACGCAAAAATGCAACGCATCAAATTACGGTGTCGGAATGCAAAGAATGAGATCTCGTTAACTTTCATAAAAAAAAGAGTAAAGAGAGCACCTGAACTTGAAATACATGCTAAACGACACAGACGCTGAATGAGACCGCTTCGCACGAGACGAATTCATCTCACTTCTTCCTCCCGTGTCATACAACTTCCTCTCGACTCGTACCTTTCGGACGCATAGAGAGACGTGACGCGCTTTAATCGAGTAGAAACTACGAAGAGAATCCAGGACGCGTCGTGCGAAATCCTCGCCATCAGCCAGAGCGGTTTCGGCGACGCTGCCGGATACGTCGCCGAGTTTATCACGCTCAATTCGCGAGAGACTGCTGCGGTGCTCATATGACTGGTGGAAGAAGTCGCCTCGCTGTTAAGAAAGTTTCTCTCATGAATTAATGCATCGACAGGAAACAATTTCCTGAGTTCGTATAAAGGATACGTCTTTCTCACCGCAAAACTCTTCTTTAAAGCTACCAGTATATTTTATGGATTCAGTATTTTCACATTTTTTATTTTTTTACTTTTACTCTCATATTATATAATCAAACCGGACGTGGGATTAATTTTTTGTAATTTTCCTTTCTCTTGATCGTAGTGTGTAGTGAAATTTTATTTCATTTCGTCATAAAAAGATTTCCTTTACAAGTAAATACAATCTCTCCTCATTAGATTTGATAAAATACTTATTCACGTATTAAAAAATAAACACGTTAGTAACAATTACTTATTTTCGAAAGAGTACGTCTTGGAAAAGCTCTGAAATCTTTTATTTTGTATAGTACACACGATACCATTCAAGCATTTACTTGCAGCTCTCGGTGAAATGAAATAAATTTAGGTAATGGGGATTTAGGGATTATGAATATAATCGATCCATATGAGGTAAAATTTCTGGACTGTTGAGTCGTAGTCCAGACGAAGCGTTCTTCTTTAATTTCTTAGCACAGAAATTTTACCACATTTTGACTCCGGCCGTGAAAGCCTGCATTCATAAGATTAACCCACGTTTAAAGAAGAATTATTTTGTGCAATATAAAAGAAAGTTGATACATAGAAACTGGAGAAGTAACAAGAAAATTGATTCATTTTTTCGGAAGATTTGAAGCAATATCGGTGTTTATCTAAAATAGTACAATGATAGAACGGAATGCAGTGATAAACCATAGTTCGCCAGAGACTGTCATACCCAAGCAGCGCGATTCCGTGGCAGTCTTCGCGACCAGGAGCAAACGTCTTGTGATTTATTGCCTCACTTGTCTTTACTCTCCGAAGAAATGGAAGTTTTTCTCACGCAGAGTGAACGGGAGATGGAGGAGCGCGCGTACAACGGTCGCAACGAGGCACCGTTAATACAGATCGTAAGACACGAAGAATGTGGAAAGGAGAAGAGAGAGAAATGGTGCAGGGACGTTGTCCAAGGAAAGGAAAGGAGAAATGTGCCAATGATTAGTCCGCTCGCTTTTGGATCGGAATTTTTCACTAATGATTGGAGGGAGTCACAATATTACGTGTCCAGGACTCGACAAAATTTCGGACAAAAATCTTCCCTACTTCTAAGATAATTAAAATGAAAATATAGGGAAAATTTTTATACATTCCTCACCATGCTTTCTAAATGCTAAACAAAAAATATAAATAAATAAAAATAATATAAGTTGGCTGAGGCGGATTCACTGTACAAAAGAAATAAAAAAATAAAATATGGAACAGAATTTCAGGTACCACTAAGAATGAAAGATACTATCTTTCTTGTGTGCGAGATGCCAACGAAGACAATTTTCTGTTGTAATTAATATTTTTCAAAAGTAAATTTCGAAAAAAAAGAAGATAAAAACGCTAATGTACAGTACAAACGCTTTTCATGTTCTACAACCGAAAGACTAAAGAAAATTAGAACTAGCAAATATACAAATATATAGAAATTATGAAAATTAGCACAAACTAGGGGGGGGGGGAGGATGAACGACACCCGAAGACTGCATAAGGTAGTGCCAGAGGACCCAATCAAAATTATTGGAGAGAAGAGGAAATAGGTATCTGGATCATATTCTGACAGTACTCGTGGAGGTACAACTGTACAGGAGGCGTATGTAGAAGGGAAAATATAGAAGATAACCACTGCTGTACAATACTAGTCATTAACAAAATACATTTACTGTAACGCTCATTTTGAATAGGTCTGGAAAAACATGATGCCTGCTATTCGTCAAAGTAAAAGAAGAAGATGAAAACAAGATATGTAAAATTAAAACACAAACACACCAAACTGTGTCAGCTGTGATGCGAGGGTAGATTCTTCGCTTCCATCGTACCGTTAAACGGTAGAGAAGGGATTCGATCCCCTGCTCGGTTGAACTCTGTGACGTTTATGGACGGTGTTTTCCTCACGTATTCCGGACCAAATGTTGGTTCGGAACCTTTTCATCATCTCCCGATTCCTTCGCCATAATCATGAGAGTAGGAGGAAGAGAAGGCCACGAGGTATAAGCTTCACCTCATTAATAAAAAAATGAAAAAAATTAAACAATAAAAATTATATCCCGGATATCACTTCTTTCACAAGTTCAGGCGTAAAATTTATTTCAAAAATTCAATAAAAGTGAGAGTCATTCGCGAACCCCGCTGAACATGAGATTTCAGCGAATTCATGTTCTGTAGAGATACAGGTTGTAACGCTGCTATCGCAGAGGTCGTCGAGACTAAAATTCTTAATATTTATGGACAATGGCGTGAAAATGGTCAACAATATCATGAACACACAATCTAGGTTAACATGTAATTAAAACCTTCGTATTAAATTTTACACAATATTATCAATAGTATCGTCATATTTCCAGGACGTTTTCGGCATAACTGAGCAAAATTTTCATTAGATATGATTTTTATTTAAATAATTTCAATTACATGTATTCATTTAACAAAACATTTGACGTTTTAAAAATTAATAATCATTTAGAATAATAATTTAATTCAAGTTTTAATGAATAATTTTTTTCTGGGATTTTTTATTCGAGCTTCATAAATTGTATCTGAATTGGGTGTATTTTCTTCTTGTGTTCACACGTTGTGAGGAAAGACGAAGGAGCGAGCACAGGTCGAGGCCACAAGAGTGAATTTTTATTTTTCATTTATTTATTCTTTCCTTCCCAGCATGTACTGGAAAACTTTTTTTTAAAATTCTTTTACTAGGTTCAAATTTTAATTCACTCATTTGTGTCATCCAATGTAATTTAATATGTTCCTCTTGTCTGTGCTTTGGTCATCATGTCACTGCTGAGGTAGGTCTTTCGTAGGGGGACACGTATCTTCTATCTATCGTAAAATTGATCGTTCAGTTATCATTTCCATTTTCTATTTGTAGAAAATGTCATATTTCTCCCTTACAAGAAATTTAATAAGTGACTATTGTACATAAGATTTTCATAAATCTCTCACGTTTCTATACATACAAAAAGGTCAATCACATAAAATGGAATACAGTTCTCCGACACCAAATAGATTGAACGAACATCAAGGTAGCAGATCCAAGGAACGAATTTGGATGCAGAAATGGATATACATCTCGTTCAGTTCCGACATCACGACTTCCAGAACGCAAGTAGTGTACCACTTGCGTAGTCTTTCAATCCTAATACTCACAAATTAGAATATCCCAAAGGTATTGAAGTTGTGGTAGAAACAACCTGAGGAAGTGAAAGTATGGTAGTAAATTTAATCAACAATATTATGAATAGTTATTTTATTGGAATCAAATACCACACACGTTTAAAATAAAAAAAGAGAAGACGGGCATATTACAAGATGGGAATGGCGGCAGATGGACATACAGATATTGATAATTTAGTAATTACTAAGAGAAACTGATAAAAGATGACACATTTCCTTTTTTAATAACTAAACATGTCTTACCTATTCACTCTCCTAGTTACAAGTTGCACCAACGTGGAGACGTCATACGAATTTGAGTCCTATACCGAAGATACCGAGTTAGAATCCTCACAGAGACGTTCAGGTTTGTAAGTATAATTAATCCGACATTCCAAGCATCTTTTCACCTGTCATCCTACTATCCATCATCCACTTATCATGTTATAAGGACGCCATGAAAAAGACATCAAAGAACGGCGCAAAAAAGCGCATCATTCATCGTATCTTTTGTCACCAACACAAATTCCATACACATATGTGAAGTGATAAATTAAATATTTGTGGCAAATCGAATAATATGTTATTAGGAGAGAAATAATGGTAACTATGCTTGTATTTTTCTGCATTTTTTTTTCTCGTGAACGATTTGCATGAAATTCACACAATACATATATTTTCGGAAGTAAAAGTGATCTACCACGACCGCATTTTCGAGTAGAATCGTTCTAAAGTTTTTATAGTAGTATACAAGACGCGTAATTTTGATTGCAAATAATACACAACTTTAACATTTTCATATTGCTGATGTATGAAGGAAAAATTAATAAAATTTATAATGAAATATAAATTGTTGACATCTTCTATTTTCTATAGTCTGGTTAAAAACATTGAGACAATTCGGTAAAATAACGAAAACAGAAAAATATACAGGTGAATGAGACATAATAAACGGTCGTTCTACTCCCACCACTATTGTTAATATCATCCAAAAACATACGAACCAATGTTATACAGTCCCCAAATTACTTAAATAAAGGTAAGCAATTCTTTTGATTGTAATCTTCCAAGCATCATAAATCCCGACAGTATAATGGATAATGCACTGGATCCGTAGTCATGGTTCGAATTCCGCCGAAGCAACTTTTATTATTATTGTTATTAATTTTTGTCCATGATTATGTACCTGAAATAAATTAGTACCATTTTAAACATTTTACGATGAATTATAAATCAGGAGTACATTTTGTTTCAGCAGTATCTTTGTCATCCGTCAGAGCGATTAGGTCTCCCTCATAAATGTTTTAAATGATAGTTTGAACCATTCCCTATCCAGTGGCAATGGATTTTTATGCCCTTACGGCGCAAAATTTTGAATTATTTTGACTTAAAATTATCAAGAGCTTATATCGAGAAACTTTCGCGGGCTCCCGATTTAATTATCGGCTTCACATAGCGAAAGAAACCAACTGAAACATAGCTAAAGAAAATAACGCAATGACGTTAAGATTCTGATACCTTACGCGAAATTTTAAAAAAATTTCAACAATAACTACGGAAATACTAAACGGCACCCGTCTCAGGAGACTGAAGATATTATGATTCTCGCAAACGAAAATCTAAATTTATTATCAAGTTTTAAATTCACAAAATAATTGTCCTAGTCCAACACATTAGAGCTCCTTCGATGAATATTTCTAAGTTTCGTGTATACCTGACTTCAGTCAACGCGGATATAATACCTTAATTGTTATCCTCAAGAAACTTGGAACACTTCAATATCTTTCATACGAACCAATGTTATAACTATAACTAAAATATCAATAATTAACGTAAGCAGTGACGGATCTAGACCGTGAGGGTGGGGGGGGGGCGTTGGGGAGATATTGTGTATGAAAATCATGGTTTTACAACAAATTATATAAATATTATCTTTTAAATAAAATATACAATCAACAATATTAAATAGTAACAAAATTTATTAATTATTTAAAGTGGGAGAGAATGCCTTTATGTGTTGAGAGTTCAAGTTCAATGGGGGACCAATAGAGAGTAATAGCCCCCCCTCCCAAATATATATATTTGTGGAACTTGAAGGGCTCGTCAATAGATCCGCCACTGAACGTAAGATACACATCCCAGAAGGACCAGGTGTGCGAGCGAGAAGTGCACTCCTTGGGCGACAACAAAAATGATGAACGATGCCAGTGACGAAGGGAGGGAGCCTGAGGTAGAGATAGCGGTAGCAAGAGATCTGGAGGCAGTTGCCAGCGACGGAGGAGCAAGGAGCAGCAGCGATTAAGCCCGCCAGCTAATTGGTGGCGAGTGAGCGTAACGGGATCGTTGAGCGGGCGCGGTCGCTAGCATTGCCACCGCAAACGGAGACGGCGGTGCTCGCGCCCGGTCACCAACAGAGGTCGGTGGAAAATGTCACGTGGCAAATGGATTACGAAATATATCCTTATGAGCCTATTTCATCGTATTATCCATCATAACTGGCTAAACAGGCGAAGAACGAGTGTTAGGATGAGGACGTTGCTGGGGAAAAATGAGTGAATAATTAAAGACTTATGACTTTTAATGGACGAATACTATATATTTAATTTAATTATATAATTGGCGTTAATTGAAGAATAAATGTAACAGTCATAGCTACTTCACACTCACAATCTACGACCTCAGGTGTTTGTAATATAAGAAGAATTTTAAGAAAGTTCATCATTAAATATTGAGCAATTTCATTCAGCAAGTGTACAATAAACTTTTTAGAAATACGTTTAACAACACTTTTAAGAAATACGTTTCTATTGATGAAATGTTATTTGGCGTGCTAATGAGTGCAAGGTTGGCGAGACAAACAATAATAGTTTTAAATACGTTTTTTTGCACCTTTGGACGCATATCATTGCCGTGTGTCCAGGTACTTGGCAGAGCAAATTATACTATTTTCACGCTAAATATAAATCAACACTAAATCATCAGCTTTCTAAAAACTCGTATTTTTACCGCCAGCTCTGGAATATTATCAGTAACGTCATTCGTCCTAAAGGTAAAGTGTCGTTAAGGAAAAGTAACATAAAAAAGAAGAATCATTAAATACGCCAGAATTACAGTAGAATAGTGAAATAGGAACCAATCAACAAACTCATGAACATAAATTTTATAATAATTTAAAGATTCAAAATAGTAATATTTGATCATATTTAACAATGAAATTACCTTAAGAGAGAAATGTCGCTTTGTCTGCATGAAAAAAATGTTTGTCTGAATACCTTATTCAATAAAACACAAATTACTCATTTTTAGACTAGTGCTTCAACACAGTTTCAAACACAACGCTTCGACTGTGAACGCAGTTCTCTTCAGGTGAATAAATTCGTTGACATTAACGTTTTTTAAAGTGATTTGCGATGTATTAGATGTTTGTGAAAAGTGAAATATTTGATTTTTGTGAATGTATGTTTTTTTATTCTCCTGAAGAGGACAATAGGCGCGCTACGATTCACACTATTCGTTTAAACAGTGTTAAACCAATAGTCTGAAAATGATGAATTTATGTTTTATTGAAAAAAATGTGCCGAATAGATTGAGATTTAAACGTAAAATTATATCAGTCCTCATATCTAAGGATACAACTATTTTTCAATTTAACTTAAAGAAGTCTGATACGTCATAAGAGAAAAGTAGTACAACCTAATCCACTCTTTTTTTCTTCTTCATAAACGTCATGAGACGAAAGCAAAAATAATCGAGGTTTCAATGATACTAGTGAAAAATTGAGTCTACAGTAATTGTTTGTTATTTTCCGGTTAGGAAAGTTAAAAGTTACCTAAAAGTTACCAATAGCGCTCTGATATAGTTTATGGAAAACCAACAATGTTTCGAGATCCATGACTTGCGAGAGACCATTCGGGTGGCGTAGTAACGGGTGCGAAAGGGAACAGGAGTCGGCAAGTGGTTGCGCGCGCCGGCACGTCCGTCGCCGGAGGCCTCGCGCACGTGGTGGAGCGCTGAGATGCCTCCAACTCACTCTTCCACCTCCGCCACTTCTTACTCGTCCGCTCGTCGCTGACTACCTTCACTGTTCCCTTTCCACCGAAGACTTCGTCAATGGCATCATAACAATTTTTTCGTCAGTAAATCTACAACATTCGTCTCGCCATGACATTACCATTCTTCCACTAAACACTACCACCACCAAAAGAAGTCAGTCGCCGGTTTTCAAAACTGCAGTCACGAAATCTCCAAAATGCAGTCACTAAGTCTCCACAATGTAGTTGCCCTTCTGTTGACTCAGGCGGTAGCGTTCTCGCTCATCACCAAGTCATCTCGGGTTCAATTTCCAGAACAAATTTGTAGCTTTTCACATGAATGTCCCAGCTCATATATCTGTGACTACTGAAAAACGAACCTTCCTTCCTCTATCCAACTCCTGCTAGAATCAATAACTTTATTACTAACAACTTCTACTAACCCCTCCACGTGGACCATATTGTAAAAACCCAACAAACCGGCCCACCAACTAAAAATAGCCAACCACCCAACCTCTTATCGCTCCATGTTGAAATGCTCCAATAGCACTAAGCTACATTTCCCATTTACAAATACTGCAATAAAAAAATGCAGTCGCGAAGTCTCAAAAAAGCAGTCACTAAGTCTCAAAGAACTGGTCACCAGATCAAAACAATTTGTCGCTCCCTCTGAAATAATCACCACATTTAATGAAGTCACAATTTCACAAAAATTAAAATCAGTCCCCCGCATTCTGCCTCTATCAGTCACTATCTCGTCGCTTGAGTTGGTGCTCTCCTAGCAGTCATCTCGGATGTTGCTACTTCAGTGCCTCTACATCCGCGGTAACCTTCAGACACTGACGTAGCTGCAAGGACTGCCAGCCTGAGCGACCGGTTCCCATTCTGGAGCATGGACCTCAACGTCATTGGTATTACACTTGCTCCAAGCTCGTATTCGTCGTGCGCTAACTGTTGGGACAAACATCACGTAAGGTCACGTTTTGGATACGTCGTTTACCTACATTATAGAATATCGAAATAATTCCGTAATATATTCGTTGCCGCTAGAGATATTCTCACCATACAAGGACTTCATTGATTGAAAATAAAAGATATATTACTAATTTAATATCTTTAAACGTAACAGTTTTATTATCAAACCAATATTCCTCAAATACAATTTTGTTCTGCTGCTTAGGAGAAGTTTTGAATGTAATAGTGTGTGACGTATATTGTGAAATAATCGATTACCTTCTTTACTTCTTTACTACTTTTCTTCTTCAAAGTATTATTCTTTAAAAGTATTAATATTGTCAATACGAAATTAAATATCACGTGTTGTTCAGGTGTGGAAAAGCGTGTGCACAACTTGGTTTTGTGTGTGTGTGTGTTCAGTATCTCCTGAATATTTGTAAATTGTTACTTAATTTCAAAGTAGAATATATACAAAAGTGTTCTCAATAGTATATCGATTTATTGCTTATTTCCCATCTTATCCTCACCGCAGCACTAATCAGCTCGAAAAGAAACATGTAAAAAAAATTTCTATTATTACGAAGAGAAACAGAATAAGTAACACTTCTTGCTAACACGCTATCCTAGCTAGTGCATTTTCTTTCATTACAAAAAATACTTACTTAGATAATATTATTTTCCAAGAAAAAATTATACTTATTATATTGGCTACCCTCCCCTCTCACGTTTAAAAATTCATTTAAGTTTGAAGATAACAAAATATGAACAAAAAATTGCGATAAAAAGTATATGCTAATTACAGGAACCATTTAAAAATTATTAAATATTTTGAAATTTTCTAAAATTAACAGTTTTTTTCAAGAAACTAAAACGAGATAAATTAGCAAATTTATCATATTATTGTTAGAAAAAACAATTTATTTCTTTGGGTCAATCTCAGAGTGATTTTCTATTTCTAACGTTGTATAGTGCGCAGGATACACATAAAATTTTGCTTGTGCACACCTTTGGGTCAAGGAGCACACGTTGTGATACAATTTTCATCATATTTTGAGAGAATTAAACACTTTAAAATTGTGTTACGAAGTGAGATGCTTACCGTTTCATTAAATTACTATCAGCTACAATAATAGTGAGCTGATACATTATGAATTTCATAATATTTTCCATGATAAATGATATCAATAACTATTAGTTCACATAAAACAAATATAACAAATACTAATCGGTATATCTCCCATTGATTGTTTCGTGGCAAAATTCAGAAACGCATTAAAGAACGTTTTAAGTTTAAGAATTTACAAGATTCATATATCTATAAATAAATTATCTTTATTTATTACAGTAATTAATAAAAGAGTTTTAAAAACGTACATTAAATCATCCAACTATTGAAGGTACACAAAATGAAATGTGTGTATTAAGGGAACACACACTTCATTCAAAAACAGACCGCCCCTGTCTGAACGCAACCTGTTCATCAGTAAAGGCCGCCGGGTTGCCAATATCAGGAGCACAAGAAAAGTGACTTCTCGTTGAAGTACAAAATCTGCATTGTCAATTGCTTTTACATTTTCAAAATACTAATAATAATGTAAATAAAATTTACATAAATTACAAATTTAAAAGAGGATAAAAACTGGAGACAGAAACTGAGGTCTTAATGCAAGGACGGCAAATAAGATGGGATAATTCTATCGACGAATGGAAGAAACGGAAAGTGACGGAAGGACAGAAGTCAAGAAAATGACACTAAATGTAATAACTGATGATGACTGAAAATCTGATGGACATGGTGACTTGAAGACCTATTTACGACAAACAGGATATGACATTGATACAGTGTGTCAATGTGACGAAGAAATAATGGAATACATTTTATGGGGCTGCTCTTAGTATGGACAGGAACGCGGTAGATTTATTAACGCATAGCGAACAATAGANAGACACACTCGATGAAAAAAAAAAATTAAAAAATACCAAGGAGAAATTTGATATATTTGACCAATATACTAAGGACTAGTTTTTCTCGTTGAGGCCTTCAGCGTAACAAATTATTTCTTCGCACTTAAGATGTATTTGTAATAATAGATTGAAGAAGAAATACGAAAATTAAGATTACGAAAAAAATAATACCATAGACGGAAGAAATGAGTTACCAATGATACTACAACAGTGACAGAAGATTACAAAATAAACCTGAACCAACGTTAAACCAAAATAGAGCAAAATAGTATATGGACCTTGCAATAATTTATTCATTGTACACAAGGTATACCAATAGTCTCTGTATGGAAAGGGATAAATAAATTGAAAAAATTGAGCATAATTTTGCTTATCCAAAGCAAATATTTTAAAGCACCAGATATTCCATTAGAACATCCATCATCAGATTTTAAAAAAATTTAATTACCACAGCGTGTTCTTTTCAATTTTTCCTAACTGTGTTGACGATATCGGTTAATTTAGTTACCAACAATACTAAGTGTCACAGAGCTACAATCTAATACTGTCGCGACATACCACACAAATTACCTAAGCTGGCCTTGCGGCTGGCGGCATTAGCGCCTCTATTCGCTAGCGAATATTACTAACTCACTACAATGCTCGCTCAACTACTCAACAACGTAGTGGAATAAGACAGGTGTGCCCGTCTCGAACATGCGCAGTAGAAGCCAATCATATTCGAGACATTTTTGGGAGTGGACGTATTAGGACATCACTTCACACCTACAACATAGTAAAATATATTACATAAATCTGTACAGTCCCCTTCATCTCAATGCGCAATGGCACACCTTGTGTTATTCCGCTACGACTCAATACTATGATATTCAACCACGGTCTACTTGATTACACGTAGTGATACTCGCTCACCACTGGAAGGCGCCATTGAGCCGAAGCTTTTATCTTTATTGCCGCAACTGTTTAATATTAGATTCATGTAGTGTTGAAATAATTAGACAACGCATCATAACTTTGTCATTTCAGTAACATTGATTTTGATACAAGTTTTATTTCAGGTATAGTGAATTTTTACAGATATCTATTTCCACATTGTCACTAACCTTGAGTCACCATTACACTTAGGCCACGACGCCTACCAATTCCAAAATAATCGATGCAAATTAAACATACCATAGTCACTAAAAATCCCAGAAGTGTGAAGACTGTACGTACATAAATTATCCACGGGAAGAACATGTTAAGTAATAAAAGCAGAAGAAAGAAATTCTCCAAATATAGAATTAATTTCTGCAGTATACGTGGCATTATAAGGCTGTAGTCCAACAAGTTCTCTGTTCAGCGACTTCCACAGTTCTTTCCCGAATATTGGCACGATGACGCATATTGCACGAGTCGAATAATCCAGTTGAAGACGATAAGTGCTATCTTTCATTATAGACGAATGTTAGCTGGGAAACATCAAGTCTTGGAACTGTTTTTGGTGAAGTTGATAGCTATGTACTCTAGCTCTCATCTGTGTACAGACAAATAAAAAAATCGTTGGTAATAATAAAATTAAATTATATATCCAATATGATAGGTGAAGGGGAAAAAATCGAACATTATTACGATGTGTTTAAAAAACCCTTATTCATTGTACGAAACATCATGATAATGGACACACAATTAGTGAACATATAAATAAATTTAGTTTAACTTGAAAATGGTTTTTCAAGAAGTTTAACTTGAAAATTGTTTGGAATCATTTTTTCTTAAAATTTTGAGCAGAATGCAAAATGAAACTTAATTTTTACCGTCTACTTTCATGGTAAAAAATAATTTAAAGTTGTTAGTGTGAATCAGAGGTGACGTGTCAAGGCGCAACTCTGGATCAAGATGTCTTAGGACGAGGAATTGGTGACAGAGTGAGCGAGGTAGCCAGCCGCCTTATTATGTAGACTATAGATGTTGATTAGTTGCATCAGATTCGAGTAAGTTTGAAATTATCCTTAACCAACACTACGTTTGTACCTGTTAAATCCTATGTGAAGATGTCTAATGATTTTTCCGTACTTCCTTAAACTACGGAACGTTGAAACTGTTTTTGCATACAGAAGGGTAACAAAATAAAATTGAAAATAAAACCATGGAACCATACTTACAAATATTTTACAAGACATAAACTTGTGAAAAACAAAAAAAACAAATGCAGAACNGCATACAGAAGGGTAACAAAATAAAATTGAAAATAAAACCATGGAACCATACTTACAAATATTTTACAAGACATAAACTTGTGAAAAAAACAACAAAACAAATGCAGAAAAATTTAACAGATTAAAAATGATTGACTAATTCACATAATTACACTTTTTTAAATTGGGGTTTTAGGGCTCGCCAACAAATACACAATTAAATGAGTTACTGTACAGAGGGCATAACACAGATTACTTTCTACTATTACTTGAGAAAGAAAGCAAATTAAAGTCACATCATTAAGACATATGACACGATGAACACTCAACTGCACTATATGAAAATAAAAGTGATTTTAATGTGAAATTCGAGATAGCAATTCAAATAATAAAAATACGTCAAATAAAAAAAAAAAAAAAAAAAAAAAACTAAACTATAAAGAAATAGATACTTCTGAAGTTTCAGGAAGATAACATACGGTTTTGATGGATCCCTCCATGATTGTTGAATTCTGACAATTTTAAAATTAATTTATATTTGTATAAATTTGAACTTGGGAAGTTTTGACTTGAAATGTTTGTTGCTCGGCAACGAGTATCATTATTTGTTATAGTTAAAAATTCACACGTAAATTGGCATGACAGTTGTGAAAGAGGTAATATTCATGATATCATTCATCGTTTTAAAACCCCAAAATTATGTTAAATTCTGCTCCCTACGTATACTTGAATAACCAGATCTAAGTTGGAGCCACAGCAACTATTCTATGGACCCAGAATGGTGTTTTGTAGCTGGTCCTAGGCGGTCGGTCCATTTACATTTAACGTAGAGGAATATTTTATGAGTAATTATCATTTGAAGTCAACTGTTTGATGGAGAAAATTGAAATTAAGGAATCTATGGAGAAAGGATAAAAGAGTTCAGAAGACAAATTTTATATTATTAAAAACTAACCCAAAAATACTAAAAAATACAAATTAATAAATTACAACAAAATTTTAAATAGACGTTAATAATATAAGAAGACAAATTTAATAATCGATTTGAAAGCAAACATTTCTAGCTATAATTTGAGAGAGAAAATTGAAAATTGATTGATAACTGCCGGAAAGATATTCACATAGCTTTCACGAAATGTTTTTCTCCCTCAAACGGTTGAAATTAAATCGATATTACACATATAAAGTTCCGCCACTTTCAGTTACTATCACGTCATTGTCGCGTGTCCCCGGTCCTCTAGCATCAGCGCAGCGGCGGCCTCGCCTCAGAGCTCCGATGCTTCTCATGTGGCGCTCCAAGCGGCAAAAGAGAGAAACCGCCTCGCCACCCGCCGGACCACGTCCAGACACAGCAGACATTCTCCTCTGACACACACGTCATCAGCGCGCCCTTATTGGTGTAATAATAGGGTTCAAAGACGCATTAGGGGAGGCTACTCTCCCTGGGAATGTCAGCTTAAAATCAATTTCGTCCCACAGGATCACTAATTCTCCCAGTAGGTTCTTGGGGCTGTCACAAGCACAGGCGGCGAAGGGCAAAAGAGATGTATCGTGGTGGGTAGAGGAAGGTCGGGACCACCCACGATGCAGCGGATGGCGGGAAAAAGGGAGTCTGGGAGCGAAACTCTTTTAGTATAAAGAGATATCTTCATTCAATAAGTTTTTCAATGATAATTTATTCATCCTGTACCAACAAGTAGTGCTATAATGTTTTAATATAAGATATTATCTTAGCTATTTAATTATGTGCAAATATTTAATTTATTTTTTTTGAAGAGAAACTAGAATAAAATATTGTCTTTTGTCACTAATGCTCACTTAAGATGTAATAAAGCATTTATTAATCGTGTTTTTCATAATACAGTTTACATGCTACAATATTTAGATAGACAAAAAACTATAAGCTTAAGTCACATTCCGTCTGAATTGAATTACAATAAAATAAATTAGAACTGAAGAAAAATTTATTTGATTGGAACGTATTTAATGTATTTCTAAAACATAAAAAATAATTTTGTGCACTTCATGTTGTGTGTGCACGAATGAAATAGGAAAAATTCATAATAATTCGAAGCAGCTCATCTGATAAAATTTTTCAAAATACGGAAATTGCAGATTTCCGAAGTGCATTTAAGTGCACAAATTAAAAGAATCCTGGTATCTCCTAGAGGACAGACCTCCGGATCGAGGGTGGTCGGGCGTCAAAAAGAGAAGGGAGACCTCCCAGAAGCGACGTGCGCCACACAGGGTTGAGGGTGCGGGGTATAGGGGGGGTGCGACAGGTGAGAAGCGGCAGTGGGGACGCGTGTTCTTATGGCGTTCACGCAAGCCACACAGATGGCGACCAGGGATTTCAACTCTCTTCCAGCATTCCCTTCGGAACTCCCTTTGGAAATAAAGAAATTTAGTGGAAAAGAATTTTCTGAGTCAGATTATGTGAAGGTAGTCCATGATGTTTCCCCAGGAATCTACGAGCGATTTTCTAGTAACCAGCACGGAAAGGGACTACGGAGAAGTTTTCGTGTGGATGAGATGACTTCCATAGTATATTTTGACCCTATGGTACTACGGTGCCGGAGACCACCCATAGAGGTATGTCCATTGTAACATGCCAGCAAGGTATTTTTTTTTCCTCTCCAATCTAGTTTCTATTAAAAACGAAAAATCTATATTGTACTATAATTTTGTAACATTCATGTTTACCAAATTAGACTTAGTTATTACTATAAAAAAAATACTACCCCGCAATTCGGTCTGAATTTATAAAACGATCCCTTTCCCATTTTTTAGTAATCTCTGTTACCCAGGTTTAAGTTTTGCTGAACCAGGGTTATTCAGTAAAATTATTATACAATTAACTATGAACATAAATCGTATATAACCTCTGACAATATCATACATCCGTACCCAGAGGATAGAAAAGATTGGACAAATTACAGACAAAACAAATCAGATTTTGTAAATAAAATTCCGATTAAAATAAACCACAATTTTAATAAGATAATTTTGGTGAATACACCGTAGGAGGTGTCATTTTTTATTTTGACACTTCCTGTCTCATCTAAATACACAACACAAGAGGAGATCGATGTTTCTTGCTTTGTAGATTTCACTCTAAGAGACAGTGTTGTTTAGCGTGTGAGCGCTATACTGCTGTCTGGACGGCTAGGGTTCCAACCCCCAGTTAGATTTTTTCTTTCATCTCTAACATTCAAACTCCCAGAACCACTCTGCTTTTTATAAAATGAGGAATGGGTTTATTCGCGAGGTCCAATCAACTGGACAGTGTTCGCTACGTCATATTGTGCAGAGGCCAACAAAACACGTTGAATCCATCCTGATGTTTTGCTGTCGGGTCGAAGTGGAACAGTTCGACTTCCCTCAGACATTTATTGTTTATGTTTAAGTACATGAACTTTTAAAATGGATGACGTACTTGCAAAACTTTTTGTATTGTACGTCTGAAAGACAAAGCTTTCTTGTTGATATACAAGTTTGTTAGACGACCTAATGTAATTAGCAAATGCTTTCAGATATTGCCAGTATTGATTAAGATTTATCCAACACAGTGTGAGGTTTTTTATAGTAGGTCTATAACCTATCATAAAGTGTAACCTGTACTGAAACAGATTCGTAGCAACCTGAAATGTGTTGTAAAAAACAGGAATTTTTTGGTGTTTGGAAATTTTTTAAAACCGAATAAAAAAAAGAAGTTAAAATTTAGTATTACCTCATTTCTAAATATTCATGTTATGCTTGCAAGCATATGATACTTCATAAACGTGAAAAAACTGACGAAGTTCGAGTTCTCATATTTGAAATCCTCCAGATCGCTCTTCCTCATCGTAAAAAAAATCTCTTCCGCCTTGGCATCAGTATACCTCTCTTAGAGACATTCTGTGCTCCATATGACAGAGGACACCGCCCTGTCGTCATTCGCAGGGCGGAGCGGGGCGAGGTGGATGGTCCAGAGACGGCCCGCCAACTGGCTGCCAAACAGCGGCGGGTGCGCAGAACTCTTTTCCAGGCCGCGCAACATTTTGGCAGGCGCCTGCCGACGCACGACGACGGCGGGGTATTTCGGTGGCGCGTGACTCAACACACTCGTCGACAGGGGGCCTAGGAAGAGTCAGCGACTGGAAACGACTCGATTGCGATATGGTTGTCATGGTGAAGATGATCCCATATGAGTCGTTTGGGAATGGGGAGGACGGTGGACAATGGTAGGGATTAGGGGGAATAGATATGATGTGGAGGATTGGATTAATGAAGGAGGAGCAGGTGAGAGCAGAAGAGAGGTGCAGAAACCGCGTCTCATGTTTCTGGTCTAAACCGGGCTCTGTGCACTGTGAGGAGAGTTGAGTCTGAGGATGTTTGCTGCTTCGATGCGCCCACCGTCGTCTCGGATTCTCTTGCTGACCATGTGGACCTGGATCAAGGATTTCTCCTCTCCTCTTCTCTTATTGGCGAATTCTAATTAAATGTTTTTCATTGACGCTCAATTTCCACTTTTAAATCGAAACCGGAATTGAAGAAAAACGTTCGTACAATATCAAGAATCTCATTGTCCTAATGTTTTCAAACTTCCAATGATAGAAAATGTGAGATAAAAAGATGACATGCGTAGATCATAGGCTGTTGTTTTCCTCCAATGCAAACAAAAGTGTCTTTGAGCATTCATATGAATATCAGTGAAAGTTCCTCATAAACGGTTTCATACACAATATTCTACAATATCTAGAAGGTTCTGGGTGTCTGGACGTATATATATACGAGCGAAAACCCTTACCCGGGTTTTAATACCAACCGTCCAGACAGCAGTTCAGCGCTTACCAACTGAAGTATGTTGTCTCTAAGAGAAAAGTGTAAAACCAACAATCTCCTCTTATTTATAGTGTATTTTGATGACACAGAAAGTATCAAAATACCGAGATAGTATGTCAATGAATAATTCCTTTGAAACGTGTCCTAATTCTAGTTTCTTAGTCCAGGTGTACAGACACGAACGAACTGACTCGCTTCACTCGTGAGCATTAATCGTAAATACAACAGTTTTTGTTAGACTAGACTTAAATTTATCCATGCACAGACTTAGCGATACGAAAAATTTCGACCGAATATTTTATAAGAGTCACTACTCGAAACATTCTCTAGTACTTACGTTCCACGAGACCAATGATGTGTGAGTGTGAGGATGTAGGAAGATCTCAAGTACTTACCTGAAAAAGAAGATACAATTATGAGAAATTCTTCAAATTCACTTAACGAAGTAAAATTAGGAGTAGTTTATATACTTGTTCTAAGTTACTTATATTCAAATCTAAATAAGAAAATTAAAAAAAAACGTGTAGGCGAAATTTTAATGTTACTGAAATATATCAAGTAATCTCAACTTCACATAGTTAATTGTTTAATTTTGCTGAAAAAATATCGGATTCATAGTCTAAATATTTTATTCATCTCCGCCACAATTATGAATCAGAAATCTAAGTTATTTGCCTCTCCATTTGGAAACAAACGAACTCCCACACACAAATATTACACATATAATGTCTTAATATAATAGTTTAATACCTTCTTCAATAAATGAGCCACTTATATTTAGAAAACATACTCCATTTTATCGCAGGATAGGAGCGTAGAAGACTACTTCTGAAATTTTGAAAATATTCACTTTCACAGAGAAATATTTGCGAAGAAAAGTGACGTAAGAACAAAGAAGCTCAGTCACGATGAAACCATCCTGCAGCTGTTTTCACGCTTTGACTCGTTTGCCAAGGCCTGTCCTCCTACTGTGACGTCACTCACCGGCGGTTATTCCTCTCCTCTCTCTCTCCACTTATGCGTTTGAGTGTGCGAAATACTTCTTCCTCTTTGTTCTCTAACCTTTCTCCGAGGTTTTCCTATCCCACAGGTCTATGACCCCGCATATTCAATAACTTACGGCTCCTCATAATGACCACAGTCTCTCATGCCTTTGCTAAGTGTAAAAGAAAGAATGGAGAGACGCAAGTTGAGAATTAACAACGAAAACGTTAGGAGAGAGAGAATAAAAAAAGAAGGAAAGAAGAAGAGGAAGTAATCATGGAAGTGGTACCGGCAGCGGCCACGGAGATAAAAGAGGCGGTAGCATCTAAAATTACAGACACGTGGTAGTCATTACGCCGACACTTGGAGGAGTTCGTCCATAGGACACTTGCACACGGCGCGGCGCCACACTACCCGTTCGTCCGGTCTTGGAAGTACCCTTCCGGCGGTGACATTAAACAGTGAATGATTCTTTATGGCGTTTTTTCTGCAACCATACGATTTATGTAGATCTCCATAGATCCTAACACACACAAGCGACGAAGATTACTGAAATACATTACTCAGGGCACTGGTCATGTGAGTAAATTTTCAGTTGCCTCAGTTGGGAGTGACATCAATCATTGAAAATTTCAAGTTTCGAGAAGAGAACACTGCGCTTAGCGGGTAGAAGCTTTGTATTGTACTTTCTCAAATTGCCACATCCAATAAAGGGTAACTTACGTTCAATATTTCTTTTCTTTTTTTTCTTTTTTTTTGTGTGTGTGTGTGTGTGTACGAGAAAAACGGTAAGTTTTATTCTGTACGTGCCCTTCTTTCATAACGAACTGACTAATAAAGCAATCGAACTCAAATAAATACGAAAAGTATCTATGACAAATCTAAAAAATCCAAAANGCAATCGAACTCAAATAAATACGAAAAGTATCTATGACAAATCTAAAAAATCCAAAAAACAAACTAGACTTGATAGAATTTTCGAGCCTTGAAAGATGAAGTGACTATATGAATTTTTTTACCATGATGTAAAAAAATAAACTTGATTGTCAAAAAGGCAGTTACAAAACAAAACATGCGTATTAGATGTGGAGGACAATAAACTAATTTACACTCCGGAAGCAAGAAAGGGTTCCCATCAATTCCGAACAAGGGCCCTAAGACAGAGGCAGATTTAACATTTGGACAAACGATGAATATTAATTCAATCAAACTTAAAACGAAGAACAAGGTTAACGGTTATTGAAGTATTTTATGAATAGTGCTGACAGAGCAATATTTGAAGAATAATTTTGAACCGCTAACTGCAGGAATTCCATGTTACTCGAGAAACATTGTTATATAGTCAGTAATAATATTTGAACTTCTTTCTACACCGGGACTAATTTCTACACAAAATAAGTTGTAGTTTTTTTCGTAATATAAAACGGATAAGCCACATGTTGGACTGTGGTTAAATACATGTTGTGTTGCGGTGTGTCCTCATAAAATTAAAAGATAATGGATCTAATCCCATCGACCAGATCGCGGACACCTGGCTAGTCCTTAGTCTTAAGAACGCCGCGATTCTTCCGCAGAAGCTCTTGACCAATGAGAGCGAGGCTGAGGGCGGAGGCGGAAATCGTTCATGTAGGGGAAATTAACAATAAGACAGTACACTCTCGAAAAGGAACAATGTCAGAATTATTCCTAGAAGATCGCAATAGCCAAATTACAGCAACGACTAAGATTAATATATCACACGGAAAATAATTCATGAATTTTGTCAATGCAAAATGATCATAGTTTTTAAACTATAAGTAATTAATGTTTATTATAAAATTCTTTAATTGTAAAACTTTACAGTTTATCTTTGACTTCGATGTAATAGATTTCACATCTGAGAGGAAAGTATCTTAAATTATTTTTACTCAGTTAAACTTCATAGTGGCGGCAGAAAACGGAGAAACTCTTAAAGAGTGACGAACATGTTTTTAATACTCCATTTCTCGATACACTTTAATACAGTGAAATACACACATCATATAAAATCTGTACTTCACTACTACCGTGTTTTATATATTAACTATTAAAGGACGTAAAATGATTCCTGATTTAATCAGAGATGAACGAAAAATATTTCCTCTTTTATAAAACACTCCATGAAACATCAAACTTTGGAAATATGAAGACTCATGGAAAATGGTTCACTAATACTCCATTAATTAAATAAATAGGTCCATAATAAACACGAATAATTATTCTTTTTATTGACAACTAAATGATACAATACAAACTCTAATAGGTCGAAAGAGGAGAAAATTGACAGAAACTGGTTTCACAAAATATTCCTTTGCACTCCACAAGTTTTACTCCTTCAACAGTAAAAGTATTTTTATGATATATATTTAGAAACATTGAGCCCCGGGAGGAATATTCAAAACAAACATTACTAGATACTAATAACTCAGTTACAGAAAAGTTTAAAGAATGTGTGTGAAAGAATTAGAAAGGGTAAATTTTAAACATTCCTGATATGGGAAAACGAGCTTCTAAGAGTTTTCAAGGAATACGCTTTCTGTTTAATTAGAGTCATCCGATTTATCTTTATTTCCTCTTTTTATTGTCATACACGGATATGGGATTCTTGTCAAGGTTATGGACGGGAATTTAAGAAAAAAATGTAATTACATGATAGAGTGCAAATTGTACGGACAATACAAAGTAAGTTCATTAAAAATTCGTAGATCCACTCAACCAAATTAAATATCGCCTGAAGACTCGTCTGGGAAATAAAAATTAAACAATAGTGCGTATACAGTTAAAATGAGTTTGAACAAATTCATTCTGAGCACTAAGATACCGTAATCCGAAGATTTCTAACAACGAGTTTTTTAACACAGACGGGCCCATTTCAGTCGTAGAAATAACTCTGAGATTCATTTTTCTGGACAAACAAGTTTTATCACGATACCTTCATGAATCTACCAAACATTTCATGGAGTACGACTTTCCTTGTAAGTTAGGATCTCATTCTTTTTCTTATCCATTCTTAAAAGTATTTTTGTAGAGTCCGAAAACTTCAAAGAGTAAATTCTAAAATAAAAACTAGGGTAAAATGTTCTAAAAATGAGATATCCTACTCAAATTTATGACGTTTCTATTGCATATTACGAAAGACCAATTAATTTGGATTGACTAATGTTTTCACTCTTCTGAGAAGAAAAGGTGTTCAATATTACGCAACGTATCGCTAATTTTTTTGTGATTTTTTAAATCACAATTTCTACAATACAGGACGATGAAAATATTCTAACTTTTTAATGAAATATTTGTTTCTAAATATCAATATTGTTTGCCAGATGTGTGTGTGTGTGTGTAAAATTATCTCATAAAATACGAAACGAAGAGGGAGGAACCTTTTACAGTCGTACAGTCATAATTGGAGGAATTGAGTACGGCATTCTTCTAAATCTTAGAACTGCATTATGCCCAATTGTGTGGGAGTATTTGAAATAACTTCTCACAGTCGTAAAACGAGTAACTAAATAGCAATATTTACGAGTGCTTCAATAGTAAACGACGAACTACTGAAGACCCCTCCGGTGGCTCACGGACTAGCATGCTTGTTTTTCACCTTGACACTACGGGATCAATTCCCACCGGGTAGCTTTTCACTTTGATGTCCCTGTTTACAAATAGCTGAGACGATTTAAAAGCAAAACCCTCATTTTTCTACCCACCCTCTACAACTCCTAATATCACTACTTCTTTCACTACTCCTACTAACCCCTCACTAGGCACTGAGCAAACCGGCTCAGCTACTAATAATACCACTACCACCCACCTCCTACCTCGTATCACCGCGTGTACATGCTTCAATAACACGCTACATTTCCCATTCACGAATACAATAAAAAAAATACGTTTAAAAAATGAATTCTAAAACAAAAGTCATATTTTTGTTTAGGTATTCGTTTATCAGTTAATATGAATCACACCATTAGACCACTGCACTTGCATTTCCAAGTCACAGTTCAACTGAAGGGCATTCTGAACGGGCCTCTTAGCTGACGAACGAGAACCCTTGAGTCACTCTGGAGGGCACAAGCTCCCTCTACTTCCGCTCGTGCTCTTCCTGTACGCGAGTCCGAAGGGCGAGGGATTCGCCCTAGAAACCCTTCAACCCTTTCCTTGCGTGAGACGAGGGAAATGAGGGCGCGGCTCCGTGAATAAGCCGGGCGTCCGACAACCCTCGACGAAGACGTGAAGATGCACACGTGTCCATTTCTTAAGAGGGCGACGAGAGAAGCTTTTGTTACAGAAAGAAGAAGAGCGAGAGTTGTCGCGACGTGAGGGGATCGGTTCGTTCTCCGCTCCACTTCTTTTTTTTTTTGAAGTACATGTTCTCAAAGCGAATGCATTACACGAAGGCGTTTAGGTCACTGAAAAATTATTTTCTCCGAAAAACACGAATTAACACATTCGAAGTGTCACTTGGAAACGAATAAGTCGAGATATTTTTAGGGAAGACAACACGAGAAAAATTACGAACCAAATAAAGTAGTATAGGTAAGTAAACATAGTAGCATTTCACGGCTTCCACTGGAAAATATATCATGCAGGATAAACGTTATCCCTATCAGATGAAAATTTTCACGTGTTAATGTTCATGAAGGTGAAAGAGTACCTTATGCAAGGTGAAATTATATTATCTTGCTACTCCAAACGCAATAAAGAAGTAGCACAATAAATAATACATATATTTTATTTGCCATCTCTACCCAACCTAACCTGCTTACATTATTCCTGTTGTAACGAACTATTGCATGTTAAACATTGCAAATGTTTAATTAACTTTTAACGGTTAACTTTAGGTTCTGTTAAATTTCCAACATCAAATTAACGCTTGAACAATTGACAAAGTTAACTTTTGGAATAACGGAGTAACGGTTTAAGAAGTTAAATTTCAGATAAACGTTCCACACTTCAGATAGTAACCATTATAACTCGTAGTCTCAGGAATTTTATGATTAAATTGAATGTAAGTAAATTGTACGCATTATAATTTAAAACCAACTTTTAATATTTTTTTCTTTTAAACGAATCTCATATTCTTTAGTTTAAATTGGATTTTATTTCTGTCACGTGCCTCGTCATTATTTGTCGAATAAATCGATGTGTATAATTTCACCAGTAGATATGTTTGAATGAAGCGAAAACGTCGCAAATCAGACGACCTTTATTTTTGAGATAAAGATATATTATCTCAAAGTCCCTGCGTTTATATTACCTTGCAGTATTAACTTTCGCATCACCCAGAAGCCATTAGAAGTAGATATGACCCAAGTCGAGTGGCGCGAGCGAGCGAAAGAGCGCTAGGGAGACGGGAAAGCCCCGAGGGCCAACCACCTCCATCAAGAATGAGCGGCACTTGCCATCCAACGCCAGGAGTCATCCAAGACATGTTGGCCACCCTCACAGGAAGTGGCTGCTTCGCGTGGCAGAGTCAGCAACAGCAGCTCTCGTGCCCCGCAGACTCCTCTCAGGAAGGCAGAAGAGAGCGAGAGAGCAAGCGGGGGAACGAACACAAGACGAGTCTTGAGCAGAGACCCTTCGAGTTGCAGCGTCGGCGCCAAGGATCGAGTTTCCTCTTCGCCGCCTCTTTTCATCCCTGATCCTATTCATCCGAGAGAGCGCGCACCCTCATCTTCTTGCCCTTCTTCCGACCAAACACGCGCACGCACACGCGACGTCACGAATGCTAGTGCGGTGCTGGGACAACGCACTCATTTGATGCCGATCTTGGATGTGATGGTGCCATGGTAAAGGTGATGCCTCGGTAATGATGGTGCCATGGTAAAGGAGATGCCTCGGTAATGATGGTGCCTTGGTAAAGATTGTGCTTCGGTAAAGATTGTGCCTTGGTAAAGATTGTGCTTCGGTAAAGATTGTGCTTCGGTAAAGATTGTGCTTCGGTAAAGATTGTGCCTTGGTAAAGATTGTGCTTCGGTAAAGATGGTACCATGATGCCGACATAATCATTCCTTTAGATGGACAATCTCGTAGATAACGAGAGAAATGTATTTTTCCGGTCAAGAATTTGAGCCAAATCAAAATATGGATCCAGGACTGATCTCAAAACAAAAAAAACAAAAAATGTTACCTTTCTGCGATCTTTACAACCTACAGGAAGAGATATTTATTGCTTAACAGAAGTTTTCAATTAATTTCAATGACACACTTGTTTGTTCAAGTATATTGTATAACTCCAGACGCAACAAAAGTCGATGGCAACTGCACCTAATTGTCTTGAGAAAATTATAACTTTTCTGAGAGACTTCTTTATCCGTGCAAGGGTTAATGATTAAGTAATCGCGAAGTCGCACGAAGAAAGCCAATCTAGAAATCCTGCAGTTTTCGATATATTACCTGATGAGAAACTTCCAATTTCGCATTAGCGAAAAGCTTAGTAAGACATTAAATACTTAAATTTGTGTGTCCAACACAGTTTGATCTTGGATTTACAGATAATTCGAATAACTCACATTTGGTTTCTTAGGAGCGAATAAATTAATGGAACAAGAATATAATCATGTATAAACTTATTTATGTATTTCTGTGTGCGATTATCGGATGTTATACATGAAACGTCCTTTTCAAGTATAATTGATCAGCACTTCAATCTACTGTTATGTCATTTTAGGTTAGCGGTATTTTGGACAACATAGCTACCTCCTCTCTCTTACGTCACATCTTTGATAGTCGTATCCTCACACCCGCTATCGCAGACCAATTCCAGAGTAATCGACACCACATGCCTCAATATAATACGGTCTTTCTCTCACAACCATTTTCCTCACTCTCATTATATCGTCCCCTCGATCTGCGTCCGGTGATCCACGGCCGTCAGACTGCGTGAAAGCGCGCGTCACGGATCTCGAAAACATCCACACCTGCCCTTCCTTCGTCTTTGTAAGGTTACGAGATTTTTATCCGGAGGCAAAGCAGCAAGATGCGAGGAGTGACGTCAGCAACGTTAGCAATAGAAATGGCGAAGGACGATGGAATTGAAAGAAGTGCAGGAGGTTCTTCCTGTGGTTCACCTTATGCGATCAGTGTAGAGTAGCCTAAATTAGCGCAGAGTAGCGTAAAGCAGAATACAGTATAGCAGAGTAGCGCACAGTAGACCACAGTGGGATGATTGGCTTACTAATGGGCACATCCAGACATCGTGTTGACACTGGCGAAAATAGTTTTAAGATGACTTCGATCACAATTGTGACTTCAATTATGATGGTGACTTTGGTTATGACAGTATAACACACGCAGATAGTCGATGGTTGTTATCGATAATGGATCGGGTTGAAGTCTATGTGACACTGGCAACGATGACCGATGTATAAGAAAAGGGTGACGTAACCGCTGGTGGCAATGGAGGTCGCATGGTACAACACATGCGAGCGAATAAACTGCCTGGAAAGAGCTATTCGGTCATGTTATCGCTCAATCATGCGTCGGCCGTTGGCATACGCATTGAAATGCAGATTCTCTAACACAGGTTATGATGCTCAACTAGAAGGATGTGAGGTTCAATAGGTGAAGCATTAGCTAGAATGTTGTTTCATGCATACATACGATAGTATCGATTACTTTTATGATATAGAATAAGTATATGTAGATTCAAAAGGAGGAATAAATTAAAATTTAATACGTCAAAAATCGACGTTAATAAAAAAATTCGTGGATGGCATTCTTCTAAGATTGTTTCTTTTCCTATAAGTGCTCGAACGAGGGTTAACTACAAATACATTCCCCTCATTACAATAGTTTCAATTATGATCGCGAATTGCGATAGACATAAGTACGTACAGTACTTAACATCGCAATAAACAGAACTCGTAAAAACTGAAATGATGTTTAAGTTAAAACAATACAAGCACATGATCATCCAATCAGTGGATAATTTCCTTGTCACGATCCAAGTACAGGATACAATAAAACGAGTAGTCGCAGTCAATGAACTCCATTCGAATTCGCAGAGTATCTGGTTGCATTCTTGAACCAGTCTCACTCCACCGCAATCGAAAGAACAGGAAATGGGCTGGAGGATAACGCTTAAGCAATGCGGTACCGACACAAGCACCAAGATCATTGCCGGAGGTGGCAGCGAAAGGCAATTGAAATGGCAGAAAAGGAAAGGAAACGTTTGGAGGTGAGTTTACTAGACATTCATGAGTTACATAGAAATCTCTTAGATTGCGGTGAACCTCACCGCCAGGTAATAGATTAATAATGTTATGTTAAATGAAAATGGGAGGCGGGACCGAGATTCGAACTTGGGACCTTAAGCTTAGCGCGCTCATGCGCTTACCAACTGCGTCATCCCGTTCGCTCGCAAGTTGAATGAAAATGGAAGAGGGGGCCGGGAGGCGAACGGGATGGCGCACTTGGTAAGCGCATGAGCGCGCTAAGCTCAGGGTCCCGAGTTCGAATCTCGGTCCCGTCTCCAATTTTCATTTAACATAACATTATTAATTCATGAATTAAAAATTGACATTAATTTGATTGTTTTCAGAACGTCACAGAACGAAATTGTTGGTATCAAAGAGGTGAGTATCGCCAAACCTGAAGTCATCTGTTGCATCAAAGAGATGAGTATCCTCAAAACAAAAATCATATCTTGCACTATCAATCTGCTTGATTACAAATACACATTAAATACCTCAAATCTATCCAAAATTGAGTAGATGTAACATTAATTATTACTATTATTATTGGGGCTTTAGGGCTCGCCAACAACTGGGTCATTAGAGCCCTTGTAACGCTTAAACAAAAAGGGAAACCACAGAATACTTGTAGCACTTTTCGGAAATATGGCTCCTTGTATTAGAAGCATTATGACTTGCCTGTAGATAAGAGACGAAATCTACAGATACAATTATGTCTTTTAATATGTCTAAAAATGTATGTATTAGACAAAAGGCTAAAATCCAGATTTAAAAAATATTAAATTTTGCTCAATAAATCACATTATTTTCATGATATAGTCACTCGTATCTCTAGTTCATAATCAAAAGACGTCTTGAAAGCAAATCTTATACGTATTCATCTGGACAAAAAAAACAAAAAAAAACGAGAGAGTATCGCGACAGGAGAGAGTATTTCTGAAAGTTTTATCCACCTTCAGATCTATCGGTGCACCAAAAGGATTTTCAAATCTCAGAAACCACGTAGCAGCGGTGCTCAAAGAGGTGGTACACAACAAAAATGGATGGAAACACCACGAGGCCGTGAATGCATTAATAGCATTAAGAGGACGATTAAAGCAAGCGGCGTGTTTGGCAACCGGTTGTGAAATATTGTATTGGTCCATTGTGCAATACTGCGGCGAAGGCAACGGACGATGTGCTGCTTTGATTTCACCTCAAAAGGACACGTACAAGAACAGATGGAGGCGCGTATCAAAAGCATGTTGTTTCGGAAACGTTCAAAACACAAGTACATTGACCACCATCACAATCAGGACACGTTTTCAACCAAACTGAATAATACACCAGTGAAATGTTTAAAGCATTGTTTAACGACAGGTGATCTCTACTCCTTCGTGCATTTAGAAGGAAAAATTCAAAAGAAATGTAACTTCAAATATGTTTACATGGTTGAGAATTAAAACATAAATTTTTTTTGTACAATAAAAAATCATTAATTTAATAAAGGAGAACAAGACGAAGGAATTAAATGGTATATGAACAAAGTTGAACCAAATTGTTGATGAGGTACTTTAAATTGCGGTAATTTTCATGACGGGGTCACGTGGTACTAATACAGTCACCTATGAAATTGATCTTGTAAGCATGTGCATTAAGCGTATAAGAAATAAAAACTAAATAAATAAATAAATTAAAGCATGAAAATAGTAATGATATTTATAAAAAAAAATAGTAATTTTATTTCTGAACACTAAAAGTAGTGTAGTGCTTAACGCACTCGCCTTCTACTTCGCGAGTTCAAAACCCGGTTTGATGCGAGTAGAATTTTCTCGGGGTTCTCCCGTTTCCCCTGGCTATCATTCCACTCATCATCATTCACCCTCATGATTAATCACCCGCCTCGGGGAGGTGCGATAGCAAGGGCATCCAGCACCCTGGAATTCCCCAGCCAAAATGTAAGTAGGAGGCATCATACCATCCCCATCTACGCCGACCCCGTCTAACACACGGGAATAATAAGGCGAAGATAAAGAAGATTTCTGTAGTTATTAATTAAACACACGAAAGAAAAGTGAAGTCGGTACACATTAGATTACTCTCAAGATCGCATTTTCAGAAATTACTCACCTATAATTTTAAAATGGAATAATGTAACTCATATTGCACTAAATCATGGGAGAACTAATTTTTTTAAATTATGGGAGCAAGGGTCTTTTTCCACGGTCATTCTTTATTGTTTCCTGTTTTAGAATACGATAGAGGTTCTGACAATTACGTAAAATAATTTACGTAAAAAAATACGATCAGAAAAATATGAAGTGCCAGTTATGTCATCTGTTTCTTTTTTTTGCCAATACTTGCACTAAATCAAGTTACCTCAAAATACAGAAAAAAAAACTTTTGAACAATTTCGATATATTCATGTAATTAATAAATTTTGGATAATAAAAATCGTCAATATCAAACATGATATGGGAAGAATATACACGGTTCTGTTACGAAAGATAATGAATAACTCGTAGCTAAGAGAAATGAAAGACCAGTGGTTCGTTTTTACAATATCACAATTTTGTATATTACAAGTCAATTTTCACAAGTTTGTAAAAATATCCAGATATTACCGTTTCACAAAGGTACACTTTCTAAAAATATATAAAGTAATCACTTTCTGTGCTACATATCACATAAAATATACTAATAAATACTTTAAAATACCAAATTTGTCATAACGTAACGCAGAATCAAACGAGAAAGACTAGACCGTCCGCAGATACTTGTTACTGACAAGTGTGGAGATACTTCACTTGTAACCGAGAAGTACTTGTTACATACATGTTAGCGAAATCTTTGTGAAACGATTGTAACTAAGTTCTTACAAGTTACTTGTACTTTTGTGAAACGGGTCCCAGGTGACACAGTGTCCGCAGATCACCGCTCACCACCGGCAAAAATATTGCGCTTGGAATCTCCTCTTCCAGATAAGGCAATGGAGAAGCGAATTCACCACGCTGGAGGTCGTGATTGCAGGAAGCGATCGAGGGCCGCCCCATCCACAGGAATTTACGAGAATGCTTCGGACGACGACGAAGCCGAAGCCGATGCTCGAAAATAAACAAGGTGGTCTCTTGGCACGCGCAAAGGAGTCTTCTCTCTCGTAAATCCGGGACAGTTGTTGCTGGAGACGGGGAAGCAGCCTCTATTTTTACGGCGATTTTTCCACGCGCCACTGCCGTCCGACCGTCCGTCCGCCTTCGCAAGTCGCCCACGCTCCAATGGCACGCGGATTTTTTTGGCTGCGACGTAAGCCAAGATGAGCGAAAAGCACCGTTAAGAAATTGCACGAGAAAACTTCTCGCATCAATCTGGTTCACATTTTGAATTTTCGGCAGAGGTTCTCAAACTGTTTTCCGGGCAGTATCACGCGCTGCACCCAGAGCTCAACCAAAAATTGTACAGCGCAAAAATGACTATTTTTACACACACAAAGCATCGGTAACGATACATCTGACACACATCCCTCGCAATAATTACGTAAATTTTTTTTTCACCCCATTAAGTTTTTTTTCTATTTGGAAAGTATGGGGACGTTTGATATATGAACTTAATTATTCTTTACTCTCAGTTCTCAGTGTGCTGTAAAGTACATGGATTACAGTCAGAGGTGGATCTATGACGGGGGGGGGGGATTAAGGGGGCTATAGTCCCCCCCATTGAACTTGAACTCTTATGGCGTATGAACTTGATAAATGGCATACTTTGCAAAAATGTTACCAGATTAATAATAATTATTAGTTGTAATTGTTCTTAATAATATAATTGTTATTATTAATAATACACATTAAAAATTAATAATACCACATTAATATCTTTAATAAATAATTGTTATTAAAAATATCAGATAGTTAGTTATTTGTCAATTACTCATTTGATGCAATTTATTTAAAGGTAATAATTATAAAATTTGTGTTACCATTTTTAAACAAAAATGCTCCCTGGTTAGCCTCCCCCTTCATTACGGTCTAGATCCACCACTTATGTCAATGACCAAGTTCATTTAAGTAGTTCATTTACTCTAAATCTTACTCTTACATCTCACATAAGACAGACAGTCAATCAGTAATTGATCACACAGATTGTTTTAATACCAGTAATGTGAAAAGAAAAAAGAGTTTATCACAATTTCAGCTAATTCTAGCTTTCAACCTCACGAAGAGTAATGCTGATAAGACATGACCATTGAAAGAACGCATCATGTTTTATGCACATCTCCGAGTTCAATTACGTGCACAGGTTCACGGCTTCCAATGGAAAATGATTATGCTCCACATCTCTTCATCAATATAGCTCTAGTGATATTTATTTTTGGTTATTGGATAGCTCATCTACGGTCAACTAAATGAAACACAATTTTGGGATTTACTTAGTACGATATGATAAAAAGGTACGAAGCGAAGGAAATAGAAATTCCGGAAGCCAAATCTCCGCACAGTGAAATCAAACCAAACACAATTTAACAGATTCTAAAAATAAACAAGTTGGTGATAATGCGAATAATGCAAAATTCGTGGCTTTTTGGAGGGGCATATATATTACTAATAACAGAGGTGACAAAGGCAGAAATGGATGAGCACATTAAATCAATTTGTTTTATGTTCCAGTCGCATAGATAACCAACTGTTCTTTTTAAAATTTATCGATAAAGTAATGAAATTATGAAGAAGAAATCTTAAAAATACAGTAAGAGTTCACTGATATGCTAAAGTTTCCGTTATATTCTAACTGGGTTCAAAGTTTGTAAATACCATTACTTACAGTATCATTATCTTACCACTCTCCACTAGACCAGCCTCCACCAGTCTCCACTAGTAACGAGTTCCAAGAAGTTGAAAGCACATATTGACATCGATGACGAATTTCGTAGAACTACAGGAGTCGTACAATAAGCTAAAGAATTAAATGTCAAACAATGTCATCATGTATTGTTCACGTTCTCAGAAATCAAACTGTCGAAACAGTTTGCGGTTAGAAAGCCAAGTGTTAACATGCAGACGAAATTGCCATTTTGAAATATACTGTATATTCACACATGTAAAGTAGTGACATGACGACTGCTTGTTGTTAAGTACTTATTTTTTCAATGAAAAAATAAACTCTTATGTTTCTAGTAATCTGTTCAGTTTTGACCTTGCGGAGCTAATATTGGAATAAAATCCTTACTGTTGCACAACTTCAAATGGATAAAGCCACTGGTGTGATTTAATATAGTGAAGTGCAGTACGAAATTTGCCTTGTCTTTCAGGACGTTATTCAACGAAAACTATCGTTAAACTAGAGACCTCCAGATAATTCTTCAAATACATTCTTTCAATTTCAATAGTTTACTTAATGATTCTCAGTTTTTAGTTCAAAATAATTCTTGAATGTTTTATAATGAATATTTTTAGTACGAAGCGAATATATAACATTCTTGAAAGTTTCATAAATGTTATGTGCTTGACCAATACCACGCACGCTCATGCTGTCTTTCATTCAATGCTTTTCTATGTGCACTCATACGTGAGGTGAAATACAACAAAACAGCAAAACAGATACCAATCCCATATAAATTATTTATTACCCATACTTCTGAGTCAATACATTGACTTTCATTTTCTTTCCTTTTGCTCCCACGACAGATCCACGCCACCGTTCCAAACAGAGTGGGTGGCCATCCCCACCTCGGGGAGGTGGGCGTGCTCTTCTTACGCCCCTGTTAAAACAATACTTCCCATATTAAATCATCCCATACTAAACAACTTCTTAAGTGATATCCTTCACCTTAGCTCTCAATGTACTTATTAGCTCAACATATTCTGTGATTTTTTTAAATATTTTCTTTTGTCTACGTTATGTCATTGGTTTTAATTTATGTTATTCGCGATCGTATCAAATATATTTGCATAAAAAAATACCTGAAGACTAGTATTCGTTGCGTTGATGAATAAATAGTTTAATATTTATGCGGCAAAAAGGAAAGCCGTATGGAGAGAAACGGACCGGGAAGTGAATCCCACGCATGGTTTCGGGCGGCGGCGCCAGATCAACTTCACAATCGTCTCTTCGTGCCAACGTTACAACCTCTTGCATTTTCGTAAACTGCGTCTCGCCTCTTGGAGCGATTTTATTCTCGCCTCCAACCACTGCGTTGAGTCGCCACCCAGATATTTGTATCTAAACGATCATTCCCCGTTAGATGGCGTCCGACACACGATACGGCGAATAAGAGTGTTCCGGATATTAGCAGGTTCTCTAATGTTTTCTATGTTAATGAGCGCTTGATAAATTCTTGGAAGAGCGTAGTAAAAACAACCAAAAATATTAATGTGTAATATTTAGTGGTTTGAACAGTTTACATTCGAGCTTAAATAAGTATGATTTTTTGGAACACATTAGTTGCTCAAGCAGTTCCCTACATCTTTTTTTTTCATTCTTTTCCATTAACCCTGTTTACCGACCATGTAGCCAATCCACTACCTGGGTTTTGGTGTCTGATATCATAGTATTGTCTCTTTCTGTTTGCTACATCTCTATCAGAATTATAACTTATATCTCTCATGTATTTTCTCTTCCTCTTTCCTTCTTATCTCACGTCCCTCCTTAGCGGATGTTCTTTATTTTCATTTTTGTTGTCCCCGCTTACCCAAATGTGCTACTTAGGCACATATGTTTCCCGTCCCAACCGCGAAGAGGCGGGGAACTTCCTACATCTACTCATACTCTTGTCGAATGCACATTTCTATATCCACATACTCTTCAAAACTTGTATACGCCTGTTCTGTCGAGATGTATTTTGACCAATCCTGATCTGAAAATATTCCATGTTGCAGGAGATCTCTTTACCATCTAGTCTCTTCATTTCCATTTATTTCGCAGTCATGTAGAATATGATGGACTGTATCTAATTCTTTCCCACATTTGCATTGAGCGTCATCTGTAAACTGTCTCTTACATAGGTAGTCACGTATTTGACCATGTCCTGTCAAGAAATGAAACATTGCCTCCGTGGAGTGGAACCATTTCCTTCTCTTATAAGTAAACTCTACATATTTTATAAACCTATATGTTACACGCCCTTCCTTTGCTTTTTCCCATTATATCGCCCAGATTTTAATCAATTTTTGTGTTAATCTTCCTCTCCAGCCTTCATGGTCTGACTTATTTTTACTTCTCCGAGTTGTACTTCTTCCCCTCGACGAATTTTTGTCCTCAAGTAACATATCTACATCCAGATCTATGGGTAAAACCCCTAGTAAAACTTGCATAGCCTTTGTTGAAGTGATAAATAAATAATTTTTTTATTGCCAAAAAAGCAGTACAAACTGCATATGACCACGTGGAGGCCAATAAACTAATTTACTCTCCGGAAGCAAGCAAGGGACCATCCCATCAATTGCGATCAAGGACCCGAAGGCAGAGGCGGATTCAAAAATTTCAGCAAAAATTCCTAAATAAGATAAAAAGTTAGCTGCGAGTTATAATACTAATAAAATGTCAATATGTTTGTAATTTAACGCAAAAAATTTACATGTACAAATTATTATCCAACTATAGATTATTCTGAGTATAGTATTTAAAAATTCATAAGAATTGAAATAAAACTAAATTAACGATTTATTATTACAATATACATGCCCCTAGACAAAGCCTAGAGAAACTGTATAAGAAATCGGCCTTTACCCGAAGGAAAACCGGAACAAAACCCGGGCCAGGATGAGCAAGTACTTCCTTACATCTTGTAATAAGAACAAAAGCTATCTACAAAACAAGTTCTTTTTGTTTAATGGATGCAATAATAAATGTTACAGTCTGTATTGATTTTAGCCTCTAAAATACACCTTGTCCCTTAAGCAAAGTATATGGATTATTAAATATTTGGAAGAAATAAGTTCCTTTCCGACTCTTGCAAATTCATAAAATTTCATTGCACTTCAGCCAAAAACATATAATCAAATATTTTTATGAGTCACCAGGTATTCGAAAGACTTTTTAAATTTTAGAGTTTAGTCGTATCCGCCATTGCCAACTACGTCATTCGCATACACACTACTAGCATACAAAAACTGCTATAACACTTAATTGGCCAGTTATACTACTTACGAAAACGACATCAAACAAGTTCACAGTTTACTACTACTTAGTATTACTCATAAAATTAGAATCTAAAGTAATTTAAAAAAAAAAATAATAATAATAATTAGATTTGAATAACACTATTCCGTGAAACCGCCTTCAGCAAATACATCCCGGACTGCGTTTTCCGCGTAGATGTGCTTCTCCCCGTCTCGATACCTCTTTGCTCGAGAAACGTCCGCTTCGGCCATGTCCAGCTAATCTGATCTCAACGGAACATTCCTCCGCGTCGCGACCTTACCGCCTGAATGGCTTCGAAGGAAAGCTATACGCGGGAGGAGCGACGAGAACGGTACGGCACCCGCAGACCGCACGGCGCGAGGCGGCCGGCTCCCGGCAACACAGCGGCCGCGACGAGGACGACCACGACGGCCGATCGACCTTCCCCCAGATGACGTCACAGTCATCGCGTGCTTAAAGCTCATCGCTCGTAGATGTTTGGTGGAAATTGAGATGGGGAAAAGAGGATGGTTCGAAGGAGATAAATATATGGTGATGGAGAACGAAGAAAATGGGAGGAAATCGTGTTGAAAAGCAATGTAGGTGATATGGTGCGAATAGTGCGGTAGTTGGACTAGAAGAGTAATGGGGGAAATGGTAAAGCAGAGAAATGATGCATGTCCGAACAGAAACTCCACAAGAAGAGTTGAGGGAAATGGTAATGAGTAGCAAAGTACAACGTGATAAAATAAAGATCAGGAAATTGATAGGAAAATATGATGAAGGAAGATTGGAGAGGAGAAGATGGTGAGAGACGGAAATGTGACGCAAGGTGACAACAGAGAGTAAATCAGTTTGAAGTGACACTTCATGCCCGCGATATTTTAGGAAGGAGAATGGAAAAGATATAACGGCGATAACATCTAATAATACAGAGATAACCGAATCATTAAAATCTCTGAAGCTTTGACGCTGAGCTTTTTACACTTACTATTATTGTCAATAATTGAATGTTATGACTAAGCAAATGACGTTAGAAAGTGCTTCTTCTTTAGGGAAGTCGAAAGACAAAGTAGTTGAGAGGTTTCAAAACGATCCGAATTAAATTCGTCGTATGGGGAAACTAATTATCTCAAAGACAATATCGAGATAGCTGAGCAAAAAATATGGTAAAAGAAAAAAATCATTACAATATAGGAAAGATCATAAATTATAAGTATTAAAGTAAGAGGGGAGTGTAACACACGCGACTGGCTTCTAGAATGTGACCGTCACGAGCTAATTTAGCGGGTGGAGCTCCAAGACATACGACATAGGATACAAACATGACTCATGCCGACAGGCTGCGCTGGAAATTAATAAAATAATGATCAGTCGGTGGAAGGGTGTGACTGAGAATCTATTCCCTTGGGAGATGAAACGATTTATATTTGGAGTTTGAGATGTTTCTATACGATATCGTCGCGTTCCTTTACCGCATCCAAACAGTCAAACAGTTGGCGCAAAAGTGAACTAATATATTGTTGACTCGAGAAAAAATTAGCCGCCCGCGGTTAAAACAATTGGACACGTGTCATCCAGAGACTACGTCATAAAAAAGTTAACACGATATTACATAGCCTACTTCACAAAAAAACTTCCAATGACATTTATATCAACACGAAACCCAAGTTTATGATTCCATAATAATTTTTAATAACGTGTTAATTTTATACACGTTAAAAGATCATTGAATTTTATAAATTTTTAATAAGAAATGATGTCAGAACTAAGATTTAATGATGTTGAAAATAATTACATACTGAATTTTTCATTCGCTTATTATAAAAAGGAAAGTCGTTTCTAAGAGTTTTGCCTAAAAATACACATCCAGTTAAGCCAAAATTCCACAACTGTTTCAAGTTTAACGAAGCCATGGGCTACGTAGCAAGAACTATGTGCTAGACCAGGACATTTGGAATATGAAAATGGTATTATGTGCGCGTTATGGCAGAGACATTTCCTCATCGTATTTAAGGGTATTTTCGTGTTGAATCCTGGTAAACTTTACCGCACAAATAAAGTATAGAGATATTGTTTGTCACAATAAGCAGTACAAAATGGTGAATTATAGCACAAGTCTCGTCATTAATGAATAGGTCAATGAAAGTATTTTCAACAAAAAATCATTCCATAGGGAAGTCAAGTACTTAGAGGGTGGATGCACAAACGTTGGGTCTTCTAACAAATAAATGCAAGACAAAACAGCATAATATATATTTTTTCGACAATCTACGGGTCACGCTGCATACTCTGCTGGTCTCGGGGGAGGGAGGTGGGGAGAACACCACGATTTCTTGGTCTGGGCCTAGGGAAGAGGATACTCGACTACATTCACATTCCTACCGCTTTGCCCCCGAGTAGGCCAGTTGACTTTGCAGATGGCTTGTGTGGCCTGGGATGTTGACACTAGTAAGAACACTCTTGCCCTCAACAGGATTTGAACCTGGGTCACCTAGACATAAGTTCATCGCTATCCCTTGAGCTACGCTGATTCAAGTCCTTTCATACTCCGGTTCGTTCTGTAGAACCTGCAATAAGGGAAAGTTAGAGTGTAAACAATCTACCGACAAAACCAGTCTTTTAAGACGATGAAAATCACTTTAAACACTGTGTTCACATTCAATGGCCATTGAATACACACATCCCACTGGCGAAGAAGCATTGAAGGTGCGCAAAGAGCCATCCGACGCGTGGCAATTCCCTTTCAGCAAGCGAAGTGCGGGCGACCTTGAGGTGTCGTTGCTCATGCGAAGCGTGCGTGATTTGTGAGCTAAGTGGCGAGTCCAGGTCACTGGCGTCCCTCAACGGTTTGTTCTGAGCTCTCTGTATAATACTGTTTTTCTTGGGTTTGTATTTGCTTACTTTCAATGTATACAAAGCATGCCAAATATAATATCGTTCACATAACAGGAATGGTTTATATCGATGTTTATCTTCGCTCGTGGAAGAAAAACTAACTTTATATGTTAAGCGAGAGAATCAAATATTAACACAACCTAAAAATTAACAACACTGTTTAGTACACTGAATTTCCATCATTTTATATTTTAACTCATAGTAAATTACAGAGAAAATAACTCTTCGATTAAAGTATTTTACATCGAAGGACAACCGAAGTATTTTAAGACCCGGAGTGTTTGCAATTTAATACTTGTTTAAATCCTTTGCTTTTTCTATAGCATACAACCCGCATTCCAGTGAGATGGGCTTCAAGCCAATGTTTTAGATCACGTCACATGAGAGTCCTCGAAAATATATTTCACCTACTCTCAGTGAGGGCGAAGAAATCATTCCCAACGGACAGATCCACATGCGACTACACACACGAGAGAAAACCAAAGAAGAGTTGTGTATGCAGAACCATCAAAGTACTCAAAATAAAGCTAGCAGATTTCAAGAAGCCGCCAACATTTACTAGACCTTCACTCTGCACGATAGATTCAGTAAATACAGATTAGTCCTTTCAACAAAACTTGAACAAACAGAGAATCGAGTTTAAAAAGAGAAGTTTCTCATAAAAACCAGAACTTTGTTCTTGGAAGTAATCTTTGACTGTTCTTTCGAGTAAATTAACGTAAGATAAAATTCTAATAATATATATCTGACATCCCATTATGCATATTTACTATATTATTTGCTTTAACATGACCAAGTAAGTAGTTCGAAGTCAAATACATAAATGCCGAGCACCACCCTTAAAGCAATTCTTGAAGCTGTACTATTCCTTCAATTCCTGCAGACGGGATTGGAATTCCGGCGCCACTGGCTTGCGCAACCGTCGAATTGCTCGCACACGACACAACATAAATCACACCTCTCTCGTTTTATTACACAAACCGGCTTCTATTTAAGTCACAACGCGGAACCTTGTGTCCAGTCGACACACAACCATCGATCTCCTTCTCCGATGAATCGACAACGCAGATCGAGCACCGCCGTATACGTCTACAGGTGTCGAATGACGATGGGCATTAAGCAGCCATGACGTCCAATGCCATGACGTCGTGTAGCTGTCGGAAATTGATGGAGATGGACACACGCTGTGCCCGCGAGAAGGGAAAATCGAGTGATGGTAGGTAAACTTCCACAGCAGTCAAGGGATATAAATGAAAATGAGTGCATTATCCCAGTGCTCTACTTTTCTTCTTTAACACATTAGTTGTCACACTGAGAGAATGGATTTGGGTGTGAGATTCGAATTCAGACGAAGGAATGGATTGCTTTAAACCTTCGGATGTGACATCCCAACTTTTGGATGAGACATCTCAATCTCGCTGTTTTTGAACTATGAGGTTGGGGTGTCGTATCCAAAGATTTGAAGATATCCTTTCTTTCCTCTGAATATGGATCTCACATCCAATCCAAGGGTACTCTCAGTGCACCACGCCTATAACGAGGATATGAATCCACAATCACTCACGACAAATGCTCACATCAAACTTGCGTTTGCAAATATATCCGTACAAGAACCCCAAGCAAAGGAAGACTATATATTAATTTTAATTAAATCGGACCCCATACTTGTCCAAATATCGCCAAATCGTTCAAAATTTTAGATTTTTCTCCACAACAATGGCTAAAAATGAAGGAAACAAAAACTTTCGGTAACAATCGCTTTGGAAGTAACAAAAGTTATATAGTTCCTAGTAGAAAAACAAAACAAAAAATTATTGGTTGTCATTGACGACCTCAACCAACATCTTGTTACAACTACTTTGATACCGAAATAAACGTGGTAAAAATGAGTGGGCCTAATGCAGAGTAGAACTATGGCATAGTAGATCGAAGGCAGAGTAGACCTAAGGCGGAGAAGGTCCAGAGCAGACACTGAGCGTCAATGTGATGCGAGTGAAAATCCCCATTACCTCGCAAGGATTTGAATCTCAACACTCCAGTCAGCAGCCCAACGCTGCAGCACCCGGAGCTACACCGACTCTACAATTTACATACTGCGAAAAAAATACCGCATCACGCGCGACCTTCTATGAACTCGTTGCACTCACGCTTCCGGACGAGTCGAGAAGGAGTGCAAATTTTTAATTCCGACAACGAAGAGGAAACTTCGTACTACTCCAACCACTTTCTCGCTATTCGTAGAATTGAGAACGCGAAAAAAATACCAAGGGAAAGTGTAACTAATACTGAATGTAAATTTGATCTATAGGTTGTGTTCATTCGCGTTGCTCCGAGAAAAAGAACTTCAGGGTTCACGAATACGAGTTCGTGGGATACGACAATATACAAACTTAAATAATAATAATAAAACTAATAAATATAAATAGAATGTGACAGTGATCATTCGAATATCTGATAAAGAGATCAAGTTCTAGTGGTCGCTAAAATGGGGCATTCGACGAAAGAAAGGAACACAAACTTCATGGGAATTTCAAAAGTTCATTAGTTTTTTTGTCCTACGCGTGGATACACGCAGTTCGTATCTGCTTTTGAGACATTAATTTATTTAATTGAAAGTATAATTTCGTTTAAATGACTTAGCGTTTATTAATTTAAATGTAAAACAAAGGAAATATAAGACAATATTTGCAAGTAATTCATATCATATCCATATTCGTATTGTATGCATTCACAGTGACATTATTACATACACGAACACCATCCAAGGATTCAAATCGAAATTAAAGAAGAGTAAATCATTGAAAATTAAAATAGTACTATCAGCCATTAAAGCACGTTTCTAACATTTCTTTTCTGTCTAAACTCTTCGTTAAAAATAGCAACAATAACATAAAACTCGTCAGAGATATGTTTTAAGTAAATGTAAATCTTCCCTAACCCAAAATACTTGTACTTCTTCACATGAATAAATAGTGTTGCAATGCTAGCAGTGTAATGCGATGAGAATAATGCTGTGGAAAGGAGACGAGGGAAACGAAGGAGGTGGGGGGTGGGGGAGGGGGAGAAGGATGAGGAGGTCGACGGGATGGCACCATGACGTCAGGGGCGGGAGAGGGGGGGGGTAACGGCCCCAGAGAGGCGGCGCCGGGGCTCTGACCGCGGCCCGAAGGACAACGCCGCGGTGAACAGTGGGAGAGCACTACTCGCGAGGACAACGGCTCTCATTACATCAAGAAGAAAAAATAACAAACAAATTATTTCAAATTTTTGGGGGTGAAAACATATTACCAGAGTAACTGGTTTGGAAAAACGAATTACCAGTTAACATGCTTACCTCGACTTACCGGGGCCGAAAATGATAATGATAACGGAGAATTGGATTATAGGGGAAATAATATTTAAAACAATGTTGTGCACAAAAATCACTCTTGTCATTATTCTTTATACAAATGTAGAAAAAAAAATTGCAAAACAAAATATTGAAAACACAAAACTGCATTTGTCAAATATCGCATTAATGTAAGACAAAATAATGATCCATTTTCCTTTGTTTTCATGTAAACCCGATATGGCACATGTAATATTTAATTTTGGCGTAGAAATTGTAACAAATCCATAATATTGTATACTGCATTAAAATTATTTAATCAAACACTAAAAAATTAAAATATTTAATCTTAACACACTCCACATACGAACGTTTTTTTACTGTTGTGTCTTCACTCCCGACCTCCAACAAAGCAGAAAAGTGTTGATTCAGTTCCCTACTTGACCGAACTCTCCTAGATTAACAGTTAAGTTGGGGCAAATATCGGCAAGATATCTTAAGATGTCAAGCAACCCAACGCCTCAACTTCTTCGAAATTCCCTTCCCATCAAATAATTGTTCAGTGGGAGAGCAAGGGAATACACGAATATAAGAAGCTGGGTTAAGTTGAAAAGAAAATTCATTAACTACAATGACAGATATCTCATCGGTACGCCGTTTAGTTAGACGCAAACTGTTCTGGAGACTGACACACACCCTATGCAGGGCCAAAATTCGTCCTTAATAATAGGCAAAGGAGATAAATTATTACTATTCAAATCAAAATTCTAAGTAGGTAATTTTTTTACTAATAGTATCATAACAAATTAGTATATGTAACATTATTTTCACAATTTTGTGACTAATGCAGTTGCTACATTAACTCATGAGGAAAACTAGTGATACCAATGCCTCAGTGTGGTATTACTATTAGTCGAAAGATGACAAAGTAATTCCGGACGAGGTCATTGATGCAATGATAATGACCACGGCGGAGGAATGATACTGCAGACCAAAGAAGGAACGTAGAAGGACAATGAGTGGTGATTTCGTACGGTTGTGTAGAATTTTTAAGTAGGGGTTCCTGTACCAAGACCTGGAATGAACACTCGAAGCAAACAGTGAGACATTGATACTCCAACAAAATGGAATGGAAGCGGAAGAAATCTGAAATTGGATCAATTTTGAAACGTAGGATACGGAGTTCTTGAATGTACCTCTCCATTTTAACCACTTACGACTACCATGTAATCACCAAATGGAAATTGCAAGCGTTTAGTCAGAACAATATTTTTCGTTTCGTAATCAGTACCTTACAAAATTATTAAAGCATACCACCAAATTCAACCTATGCAGATGGAAAACCCGGGTATAGTGAAATTACTTTCCATTTGATCTGAAATATTTCAAGTTCTTAAACTCTCGCAATTTAAAATACATTTATAATTCGACGAACACGTTATAATCATTGTATATTATTCACTGTGAGATTTAAGTACTGGGAATGTATTTTTTACTTTTTTATACTTCGGTAAAAATACACATATATCATAATCAAGTAAAAAATTAACGTAAGTCCGAAAAGATTATTATCACAAATAAAAATTTATCTAAAAAATATTTTACATCCCGGGAATGAAAGAACTGAACGCGCAAACCTACAAAACACACAAATTAGAAGAAAAAAAAATCAAATTCTGCTAATAAGGCATATTTTGTGCAAAAAAAAAGAAAAAGTAATATACTATTTTTACCTTGAATATGGCAAAAATCAAATTACTTTTTCACTTAATCGAAATTCGCGATTAAATAAAATTTTACGTGGTCTTCCCAATATTTCCCACATTTGTTATACCATATTGTATGAAGAAATACCAAATCTTCATAATTACTTCAATACATTCATTTTTCCTTATTTCCAATTTCGCACCAAAGACAGAAAATTTTAAGGTTGAAATAATTCTTGCTTTTACGCACAAAATTTANAGATGTGTATAAGAGACAGCCTCAATACAGTTCCATGATTACACTACTTCATCAGCTATTACATCTCCATCAGCAATTAAAACAACACGCAACAGCATCCACACAATTTTTTAGTGTTAAAATGGTTGTTAAAGTTGTGTGTTGCTTTAATTGCTGATGAAATAGTGTAATCATGGAACAGTATTGAGGAGTATAGCGTTCGCTATCGAAACGTCGGCATAGTAATAAATTTTGTGCCTAAACGCAAGAATTATTTCTACCTTTAAACGTAATGGCAAAGAACATCCCAATCATCAGACAATTTTATTTTTCAGGAAGATTTCGCACAAGTTTGTGTTCGAAGGCTTCTGCATCAACAGTACAAAGTATGTATTGATAACAAAGAAACACTTTAAGCAACGTGAAACATCAGTGGACGAAAATTATGCGGAAAAATGGTCAAAGTAATTTCGATATGCCAATCATTCAGTTCCTAGGGAACGCTACACCTCTAATCCTATTGTCGAAATAACTTGCTGGAACTAGTCGATAAAATTAATGTAGGTCAAGAAGTAGCTGCCCTGAAACCAGCTCCCTTCAAGTTCAATTACGACGTCCTTCCGAAACAAGTTTATCTTTAATAGCCGTATAAACTTGTTGCGCCCCAAAAACTGGACAGAATAACAGAAGTATACGTCTTTCCTTTCCAAACATGAGAGACGATTCAACACTGACCTTTGAGAATCGAATAGGGTATTCCATTCAAACATAGACTTATAATGCAAATAACAAGTAGCAAAACAATGTACAATCCGAGATGATCATCAATCTGCGACTTAGCAATAAATATTTCATAGCCACGAATACAATGAAATGAAACAGAATTATGCAGCCCTTTGAAAGATTACATAGTATAATTCAAAACATAAAACTCAATTTACTGGATCAATTAATTTTAAATGAAAAATGTCAATCAGAAGACGGAGTAATAAGGAAGATTTACAGTGAAAGGATGATAAAAAATAACTTTCCTTCAATAAAAAGCAATTTTAATGTTATCGATATTAATTTACCAGTTGATACATTAACGGAGACTTTTAAATATTTGTGAGCGTACATTAATTTTTTTTATATATTTAGATAACTTTAAGGAGTATTAAGATTTTCATGGGCGACTTAACACGTACTAAGATTTTAAAATATCGACTTGAACTTTAAAATATCGAGGGCCCTTGATCGGAATTGATGGGATGGTCCCTTGCTTGTTTCCGGAGAGTAAATTAGTTTATTGTCCTCCACGTGGTCATACGCAGTTTGTACTGTTTTTCTGACAATAAATTTATTATTATAAATTTATTAGAACTGTCTAACATTCATTGCAATATTTTCCAAATCTTTTCATACCTGACACTCAACATTTAAAAGAAATATTTAATATTTTTTTAGCAATTACGGGGGAAACTAATGAGCTGTAAAGCCACCAGACCTGAGTCGTGTAATATCTTAAATTTACTTTGTGTGCGTGGAAGATATAGTGCCAAGGCCAGTTAGAATTTATTACTAGTCTTATTACTTTCACTTTTTCGATTATTTTCCTTGGTAAATCAGAGACAGATGTGTGTTTTCGAGGAAAAGGGTTTTGCATATCCTGAGCCACCCATACGCCACTACTTTCGTCAGTGAAACACACCGTGACAACGATTTCATTCCGAAATTCACACTAGCAAATTTTTTAAGAGATTTCAATACGAATGTTGCACAAATAAAAATTAGTTATGAATCTATAGAAACAGAAAAAGTTATTAAACCGACTAAATACAATTACGATTTTGAAAAATTGTAGTAAGGATAAGAATAGAATAATTGACATATTGATTACGGACATGATAAATACTTATAACCTAACAAACTGATCAATCAAGAAAGTTTATTACTTAAATTTAAAAATTTCTATAAACATTTATTAAACTAATTAAATTGAAAATAAAATAATATCACATTCATTTTTATATTGAAAATAATTATTTATAAATGTCAATTCAACGTAAATAATTTATTATAATTACGTTTCATTTTTATGCGCGAGTTTAATAAATATAATATACTTAATTCACACCATGAAAGTTTAAAGTTTGCATCAGTAATAAATATTTTTAAAAGAACTTAGATCTCCGTTCCCAGTCAAAATAAGTGTTGGCAAATTTTTCAAGTTAACCCTGAAACCGATATCGTAAGCCGATCCCATATATTTACGTAACGTTGTTCGTTTCGATGCAATAACTTATCCAACAATAAAAACTTAATTTCTGGAATCAAAGCCAATTTCCCTCCAGAAAAGTCGTGTTTGCGGTCCCCTGTTGCTCCTGGTAGCACGAATGAGGTGATCAAGAGAGCGCAAACAGCGTGGGTGGGTGTCTTGTAGCGACCCGATACGCGTCCCCGCTTTCGCGGACGAGTGTCCGTCTTCCTGCGCCCAGTCACGAGTTGTCTCCTTTCAACCGCCACCATCACCACCACCGCTTTTGCCACTGGGTCAGTCACCTCCCACCCCATCACATTCATCACCTCGCTGCGCATCCTCGTCATCTCTTCCTTTCAGCTCCATTGCGCCTCCTCAAGCATCTACTTCCCAGCCCAGGGATGGTAAATATATGTTACGGCGAATTATAATAAGATATTAACGTCACACACACAAAAAAAAATCATTTCGGAAATAAAATGTATATTTATGATATACTACTTTGATAATTACAGTGTACGAAAACCTATGTCTTTTAATTGAACTCACAAATTTCACATACATAATCCTTTAAGACTTCATGGTTGCGTTTGAAACAACTTCAACTTTAAGTTTGGGTTTCCTTCACAGCAGTTTTATTTGCAACGTCTATGACCAACATATGCTGCTATCTTTAAAATAGATATACATCTGTTTGCTTCTCTTACGCTTCATACTGGCGGGTTATTCCTAAGTAAATAAATAAGTTAATTAATTAAAAAAATAATTAAAAGTTTTCTGCGATCAAAGGGTTGAAGATTTCGCATTGTTGAACCTTCGGTGATAGTACATCAAATTTGAATAGTTCTGGTCAGCAGGCCTAAAAAGTGTCGCCTTCACTGCCTCAGAGTAATGTTGAGCTTCTCCGTCCGTCCCAGTCCCGTATCGAGTTTCTCGTCTACGCGCTCGTTCCAGTCTCCAAGCACGACACGTTTTGACGAAATAGCGTGAAACTGGGGTAGCCCCACAGAAGTCAGGCTCACGAACAGAAAAATGGAAAAAAAGTTGTGAACGATGTTTCTTCTCATTGAAAGAATGTTTCAGAGACTGAGACTCTAAAAAGGCACGAATTAATGGAATCTACAGAAGAAAATACATACTTTTACACGTAGCTGGCACTTTATTCTTATCTACGGAGTATGCTGAAATTTTCAATCCACTGCTGCCTTAGGGCCCTTGATCGGAATTGATGGGATGGTCCCATACTTGCTTTCGGAATGGAAATTAGTTTATTGTCCTTTCCCCATGTGATCATACGCAGTTTGTAACTGTTTTGACAAGTAATTTATTTATCCGGTGGGAAAGAAACAAAGTTGGACGAATGCAATAATTCCGTCAAACAATTCCAACTATGAAAAACTAGTTGGAAATGTCTCAAGTTTTCCTCACTATTAAATATTCCCGTAGATATCACACGCACATGAAAAATTCTTGTGCACAAGTACTCCCACATGTACAGTGGACAGTGATATACGAGGAGATCTTTATCTCACAACAACCATAAACCTTTCATACCACATCTAATATACGACCCCCAAATACTACACGAGGCTCAGTGCCGCACTCACGATGACGTGTTTCGCTCTTAAAACTCAAACGTTGCCTCCTACAACAACAAAACTACCTCAAATTTTAATGACCCGTTCTTCGTCGACACGCTCCGGTTCTTCCCCCTCGCGTCGTTCGCCAAACGATACGTAGATCACACAATCACAAGATATAACGTTCTTTTGCGCGCCCGAAAACCGGTCCACAGATGATCGCTTTCGCCCTCTTCCTTCGACGGACGAATATGACTCGAGGCGCGTGACGTGTGCGTTGCAGCGGTCACCAATGACGCATTGTTCGAGACCGTGGAGCAGTGCACCTCGGACGAGAGTACCACAAGGAAAGGAGCACAAGGCAAGGCATCGGATGTCATAGGAACGTAATTACTCAATGAGGATACAAAGAAGCAATTTATCAAGTCATCGAGACATCAGACTAAATTTTCAGAAAAGGAATAACAAGGTTGTTAGTTTCTAGTTTCATCTAGCGTGAATATTTAGCAGATGAATTTGAACTGAAACATTCCAACTAAATCAGCGACCGCTGTATAAAGTCAATTCAATTTAATTTATTTATAGAGTTCGTAATTAAAAAAACAATCATTACATAAGCAAAAAATTAAAGTCAAAGAATACACCTCGAATTCCAGAATTCTTCGTTACACATACCTTAAATATCTGAAATAACCTTTTCTATCTCATAAACAGTCCACATTCTATTAATTTACTTACCTCTTATTCAATATTAACATGTCTCTGGATCATACATGGTGGAACATGGCTTACCGCATCTCAAAGTATGGAACATAATTTCATAGGGGCACAGGCCAAAAAAATACATTAATTCTCCGAGGTGGGCTGAATATTAAAATATTAGTGCACTAAGCAAATAAAAAAATGGGGAACTTAGCCTAATTAACAAGAAATCAGAGCGACTTTGCTTAAGTACCCCCCAAGAATGTTCAAATGATAGTTTGAACCATTCCCTATCCAGTGGCACCCGCTCGGCACAACATTTACAATTATTTGACTTTAAATTACTAAGAGCTTAAACGAAGAAACTTTCGCGGGCTTGTTTTTCTGTTATCATGACACGAACATCAGCTTAACATAGCAAAAAAGTATACTAATATATAACAAATTAAAATAGGAACGCAATGACGTTAAGATTTTCACACCTTACGTGTCATGTAGAAGAATAATTCAACAAAAACTGCTGAAAATATTGTCACATATAATGAGTAAAACGACAATATAAATTTATTGTCAAGTTTCTAAATCACAAAATAATCGTCCCCGTTTAACAGTAAAAATTAGTAGGGCGAATTATTAATTTATCACAACTTCTTCCAAGGCGAATATTTACGAGTTTCGTGAATAGTTGAGTGAAGTAACATAGCATCTTAAATACGCGGATACAGTAGCTTAAATAAAAAATATAAAATAGACACAGCCAACGCAACAAGTTTTTCGCAATTCGATAGGACTAATATGTATAAGGAAACATAACAGTAGTTACTTTCCTTATAATAATTTTCACTTGAAATGTTTTGCGGAGCTGGAGAACGCGAGTTCGTTCCCCGCCTCAGCTTAACAGGGTAAAGTTTTCGCCTGGGGTTTTCTCTTTCCCACTGCTGATACATGACATTTGTTTCCATCCAACTCCCCGGCAACTCGGTATAAAGAATGGTTTACACGAGTAGAGCTGTGGGGATAGTATAGTAGCGAGTAGAATATACTCTCCTTTCCACTATATCGACAATGAACACGTTATTAATGCACTGGAGAGAGATGAGGCATCGATAGACGCGCTTTCAGTGACAAAGTGGAGCATTATTCACTATACCAAATGAGAACTAACCTTTACGCGATTTTATTCATGATGCCAAAATATGAGAAATTCGTTTAGGAAGAGGTAAATTATGTTTATTTGTTGTGTTGCAGCGGTTTCAGAAACTGAATGTATGTACTTTTACATGTTTTTCACATGCTAGTGTCACTTTAATTTACTTTAATTCCATGTTCAGTCATATTCGGAGTACAACGCCACAAATCTTAACGTTTCTTCTTACATCAATTTCTTATTTAACAGGATAGACTCGACATATACAGCAGATAATACTATGCTTCGAACTGTACTCCACTAAAGAGCGGACAGTGAACGTGATTAGACTGGTAAAGTTCATTTCAAACCAAGTGAGATTTTTGACAGGGTAGGGATAGTAGAGTAGAGCTACTTTCCAACATGTCGCTACTAACCTTACTCTACCGACTACTATCCACTCTACTCGCTACTCTACTGTACTGAGTGTTTATAGGGGTATCGTATCCCTACTCTACCAAATACTCGCCTCATTACTCTACCCGTGTAAACTAGGCTCAACTCTCTCCAATTTCTCTCAACACATTTCAAGTGGTTATGTGGAACAACAAACCTCATGGCTTGAATCATGCCACATCACAAATAAAATTCTTAAATAAACAAATAAAACTCGCACCAAGTGAATAAGATGATCTATATAATAGTAATATCATTTTTATTAAGTAATGTCATGATGAAACCGCCATAGTATTGCATCGTCCAATGATTCGACAACGAGTTCGTCGCTGGGCGAGAGCCATCCTCCGCAGCCTGGCCATAAAAACGTCAAGCTCCCGAGGACTTCCTGCTTCGGGAGCAACAAGTTCCACATGAAACCATGTTGGAGCAGCAGCTACCGAACACCACAAACGGATACCACCACGCGCCTTCACGAAGACACGTGTGGGTTTCAACAAGGCAACTAATGTGCGGGGAAGACGTGAAAAGGTGGGGAGAAAAAACAAGTCTGGAAAGAGGTTTCATTCTATGAAGAAAAAGAGGAGCCGCGAAGACTGAAGTCACGGTGGCAACAATACCCAAAACGCCAAGTAAATGTCACTATGCTCATAGGAACTTCTAAAATTTAATTCAAAAAATCCTAATTAAATCTTAATTTTTTTACGAATGTAATTTTGTGAACTACATTTAAGTATACCCGTAAATTCCGCACGAGGATACTGAACCGTTTAGAAGCGATCAAAAATTCGGAAACAGAGAAGAAGAAAAAAGTTTCTCAAAATAAATAATTCACTTTTAAATACAGGTGATATTGTTTGGCAATTCAAAGAACGTGAATAAAAATATGAAAAAAATGTTAAGTCTTTCCGGTGATCACTTCTAAAAAACATCGAGCTTCACTGTTGTGTTACATGTTCATCGTTAGGCATAGGACCACACAGCAAAATAATTTTTTTTTTTAAATGGTGCGTTGTAATGTTTGCAAAATCTCATTTTTAAATACTTCACAAATAGAGAAGATATTATCCGTTAATGATGTTTATAACCATTTCAATCAGACTTATCTGAAATGAGGTTAGAAGAAAAAATAATGTTTAAGTGAAATGTTATAAAATCATGACAAATATCTAGTCTTAGGTTATAGTCGGTTTGAAAATTATTTTCGGGGAAAGGAATTTCTGAGTTCTGAGTCACATTTTACTTAATCAGATTGTTTTCATAAAATGGTACAATTGTTTCATAATACCAGCAATCGTGGCCGATTTCAGCATCTTATTTAATATTTTTATACAAGTTTAAATTAAATTTATGAGTGATGTCCGATTATTTTCTGACCCTGGAGATTTAACTTCCAAAAGCTTCATACTTAAAAATTATATTGGTGTAGTTACTTTTACATAAGGAGAGAATGATTTCAATCATACGTACTATTATACTGATTTATTTACTCGTTGTGCAATTTCTTAAGAATTGTGGATAGAGATGTGGCGACCATTACAACGAACCAATACAACATTAAATTATTTTATCCGAATAACACGATTTTATTTCACTCAAACTTCACGAGAATGTTGAGTTACTCATCGGAAATCATCATGGCTACAGATATGGAAAAACGTTCAGTAATGGGTAAAAGAAAAATTTCAAATACAGGTCCAGTGGGACTACAAAAAATGGAATAAATAGTGAAAATTCTCATTAGCAAAGCAAAGTGTGCGAACCTTAACTCCCTTTCCCTTGTCTGTAGGAGTATAGGAGATGAGGATGATATGATGCATCTTTTTTTTATATGGCGGGGGAATTACAAGGGTGACGGATGCCCTTCCTGACGCTGACCTATCCAAGTCGGGTGATGAATGAATGACATAAGGGTGGATGATGATGCGTGAATGTTGCGGTGGAATGATAGACAGGGGAATCGGGAATATTAGCAAAACATAGTGAAGTGAAAAGATTAAAAAATAGGAATGTATCAAACTCATCGATGTGTATACAATAGGCAGAGCTGAATCCCAAGATTGCGTCTAAAGAGGCTAAGCGAGCAAATGCACGTTCATCGCCCTCGATCACGCATTATAACAAACGTGGTAACAGCTATTTTTCTTAACCATTGACCCTTAATTTAGCTTTATTTATAAAATTTTATTATAATCACCAAACTATGTTTCATCAAAAAGTAAAATTCAATACATAAATAAATCCAACGCCTGTCCTATTGGTTGTCTGTTAAACTTTCTAAAAGTTTAAATACACTTCTCTAAAAACTGCGTGCGTCTATCAAAAACATAATTTTGTTTCCGCATTTGTTACGTGTGTTATGATATATTATGTACAGACACCTCACAGCAATGTGTCTAGCTGTTATCCCTACCATTTTCACTCTGGCCCTTTTCAAGCGGTACAGTCGATTCCGCGAAAACATTCTCTGTGAAATAAATTTTGTTTCCACTTCTGCGATTCTGGTCACTGTCCTTGAATCGTGCGAAAGGCGAGGAGTGTTGGGCAAAGAACGAAAAGTGTCTAAACGTAAAAGCGTTAGTTGAGGTAACACACTAAATAAGCGGTAATGCTGAGCAGTTCTTGCCCGCTTAGAGCCCCTATTCGACCATGACGCAACCCGTAGTACGTAGGTGTATCAGCTCGGAAATAGCAATACACGGTTTTATCAACAGCGCTCCTTTAAGACGTAAAGTTCTATGATTAACCTAGTTAAGAACAAATAATATGAGCACTGAAAGGGCTACGTCAAATAAGAACGAAACGTAATGCTAGAAACCATACTAGACAGCGATGTTCTCAAGATGCATAGGAGATCCAAAAGTTAAGAAAGAAGTGAATGATTCAAAGAAGCTAGAGCTGTTTCCCTCGTCTCTTACCCGCACATGCACACACTCAACAAGAGAAGGCAAAAGGAAAACAACGCAGGACATCCCGAGACAGGCGGTCCCAGTCGGAGAACTCACTTTTCCTGGAAGCCCTCCAGCTCCTCCTGTTGTTCGCTAAGCGACGCCTCCAGGTCGAGATAGGAGCCGTAGTCACCATCCTTATACAGTTGAAGGGCTGCATCGTCCAGCTGTCACACACAGAAAAAGACGTGTTAATATTCGCACGAAAACATACAGTATACGCATGACAATAATAGAAATTTTGAATGTTCAATTCCACAATCATTCTCAATGTTATTACCACTATGTATTAATATTGCACAATAGCCACTAAATCATGAATCTGCACAAAATTCAGATTTCCAGCTAAAATTTTAATGAACAGTGTTAATTTAAATTTATCATTCAAAACTCGGTACAGGATATCGAAAAAACCCACATAAAAATTTATTAATTTTGTTTCACTACTAACAAAATATAAAACGGTAATATTTTTGCGAAATAATTTTCTTGGAAAAACAATTTGAAACCATTCCTCTCGTTGATTTCCATTTGAAAATTCCTCGTCTAGCAATAGACGCGTGAAGGGAAAGAACTTGTGATCTACCGGTCGGAGACGCCTCAACGGCGGGGCAGTGTGCTTCGGCAGGTCACGGCAAGGCGGCGCGGCGCGGCGCAGCGCGGCAACGACCTGGCCTCTGGCGCATTGTGGAGGCGTGACGGGTAAAAATAGGCGTGAGCACCACCGCGTCGCGTCGCGGCCGACGGCGGAGTCTGCCGACGCGGTGCCGGCTCCAGGCATGTCGCGCGTTTCGGAAGACCGCGAAGCGCGCACTTCGTAGGAGCAAAGGAAGAAATGGTAAGAAGAGGAAGGGAAGAAAGAAAATCAGAAGAGGAGACAAAAATAATGATCTAAGTCGAGGGAATGAAAAATGGTACAAGTGAAAGAATATATAGAAAAGGAGAAGAAAAAACCGCGGTACGGAAAGAAGAGAGGGGGAAAGGAAGAGAGAGAGAAAGTTGTGAAAAGATTGAGAGGGGAAGGAAAGAGGATGGCAAGACTGGATAGAGGAGACTAAAAAATGAAAAATTATTAGTGTGGAACATCAACGCGAGAGGGAAGTGCTTTTCAAAATTGCATTTGAGATGTTTTCCTTTAAAAGAATTAAATATGATACCTTCCACCAGATAATGTTACCTTCAAAGCAGGGCTATTGCGCTAGCTCTAAGAAGCAATGCGGACGTCATGAATTATCTTCCAGACCCAGATTAACCTTCTCCCTAGTTGAAAGGACAGCAATATTTCTTCTGACACGTAAATATCAACCACCCTACATTCGACATAATATATTTGAACTCCATGGGGAGGTAGGAAATATCACTCATTTAGTAAATATATCTTAAGTAGCGAGAGTTCTAAAACTGCATTTACTAAGAGTACAAGCGGACCTTCGAAACACGTTGATACCAACGTTGTGTAAGGGTAGAATATAACATTGCTAATGGTCTTCAGAAATCCCGAACTTAATGTGAGTTTCACGAAGCGTGACATTTAAGCGCGTTCGTGTTTCGGAAAGCACGCGAACCACGCGTTATCCATCGCGTTCAGATGCTTCGCAAGACCGCACGGGGAGGAGGCAGTATTCAATTATTTATGCCCCTCTGACTTCAATGATTGCGGAGGGAATTTGTCGACGATTTTGTGAGTGATAGAGCAGGAAATGTTTCTCTTGTAATATATTTGTCATTTTCTTCATCACCTTCTCAGATACACAGTATAGTACTATAAATGGACAACTTATCGCTGAAGCAGTAACCCAGGACTCCAATAGATTCATGCAGGATTATTGTCTTCATGATTCGATCTAAGAATACCATTTAGGTTTTACGAGAAGCTTCAAAATTTACAAGTAAGTGTAAAAAAGAGTTATTCATTGGATTCAGCTGATGAAACTAAACATCTGGAAAAGCTTGGAACGCGTAATTAATTTGAGGAAATTAAAATATTTTATTGCTTTATTAAATGTATACTAAAATACATTTTATAATAATCGTAATTCGTATTTACACCGCTGAATTACATTTTCGTTGCTTCTCCAATTCTCAAGAATACTTTCATTTTGTCATAACATTTGTTGAAGGATTTTACTTGTTGTGTCTTATAAGAAGAGCCACTTCCGAAGCAAATGTGATGACGAGAAAGAAAACATTATGTAGACACATCACGTAATTTCTTCTTCCATACTTATTTGGCTGTATTCCACAAAGTAAACATAACACGAAATCATTGTGAAATGCAACTCGTAAACATAAGCATTTATAACGAACAAGTGATCCATAACTATTTGACTACTAACCGCCGAGTTTCTTACGCAGCTCCTTCCGAATCCTTCATGAAACGGTGCTTACGACAAGAACACGCGATTTTTAAATCATGGAATCGTGTCATTTTGGAATCAACAGAGCGAAGAAAATGCCGTCGGACCGTACGCGAGTAAAAATGTGGAAATGTTTTATTTTGTATGTGTGAAGCGAATATCACGATCTACCACGGTCTCGCGAAGATTTCGGGAACACTCTGGTGGATAAGAAGGAAAAGAAAAAGAATGCATCGGATCACCCCTACCCCCACCTCTCGCCCTTTATCGAGAGACGATCGACGCTGCTGCGGCAGCTGGTTTTTATCGCCACCGTCGCGAACTGTATAATTCAGCATGTAATTGGCAGGTGTCCGCGGGGCCACCATCAAAAGCACCCGAATCAGTCCTCTTGCAGACGCAAAACATCGCAACAGCGGCAGCGGCGGACAGCGCCGGGTTTTCGGAGAAAGGGGCACCAAGTACTTGTGTTGTCATCAGGCATCTGTCCAAAAATACTGTGTCGAGAATACACAACAGAGAAATCGCATTCGAAACCTCATTTGGTAAAAGCAATATATGATACAAATGTTTGGAAAAAAATATCGAAAGTGTTCAGGCCGATTAGTTTGCGCATCGATTCAATTTTATTTGGTCGATTATTAATTTTTACTATTCTTCGGTCAGATTTTTTTTTTAATTGTTTTTTTTCGTTTTTAAAAGCGATAAACGCGCGAAATTAAAATATAGCTCATCGCGAGACTATTTTAATAAATAACACTAGTCACTCCCCATTATTATTAAGTAGCCATTAACTATCATCAGATTTACGACCACATTTAAAACAACGTGTAGCAATTCTGGCCAGAGAAATTCCAAGTTGGACTGGAGACTCGTTGTTTAATTTTTACAACGAAATATTTCTAATATATTAACATTATTGGCAAACTGCGTATGACCAGATGGCGAACCACGTATATATTTCCTGATAAATAATAATACAAGAACATTATTCAAATCTATAGAATTTTAATACGATTATTACAAGTCAAGAATCAATAGAATTGATAACCTGAAATTACTCGAATACTAATCAATTATTGTAATAATCGATTAATTTACAATGATTAATATGTAAATAATAATCATACAACACTTTTCATCGATTAATCCAAATATTTTGAAAAACCACCAATCCCTAATGTACAGTATACAAAAGCCAAGGAACGTCGCGTCATCAACACAAATACTGAACGAAAGAACGCCATCGATGTGCGCCGGTGCTTAACCCATCGGAACCTTGAAAATTGGTCAAGTTCAAGACATTAGTTGCCTCCAAGGAAGAGAAAATTGCTTCAGAGGCGGGAAGATGGTTACAGCGATGTGACTGCTGATGTTCGTTTAGTACTGTAAATTACACAGATATATTGAATAGATCATAAACATAGTAAACACAGTCTTCGTAAGTAATACGCAAGAATGTTATCTAATGCATAATAATTCATATTTGGAGCTTGGAAGTGTGTCCGCTATGCAAATCCATATCACATGATGTAGAACGTAAACAGAAACTTCGCGAAGTTACGTGAACCGGTCAGGAACATACTGAACGATATCCTCGATATTTACCTGTAACTCGCGAACACAAATTCACGAATTTTTCTTGAAGTCCATGCATCGAACTATACTATTATATACTAAATGCAAACGTAAGAGGTGTCTGGTAGTTTAGAATATTTCCCCGAACCCTGTTAGTCCNTGGTAGTTTAGAATATTTCCCCGAACCCTGTTAGTCCCTCCAACCTAATGAGCTCACCGTATGGCTTTTCACTAAAAAATATACTCACTGAAAGAATAGCTCACTGAAAAATAAAATTCCATAATCCATCAGTTTGTCCTCGTCTCAATTCTTAACACGATTTTCGTCGATAGAAAATTTGACGCCATTGCACCAAACAAAAAATTGGTCATGAATTATTGAAATACATAACTCAACTGGTTTCTTGAACAGCATTCAAATAGAATCCTGAGCACGTTTTGGACATTGTGAATAGTGCATAATTCCTCTAATAGTAAGTACATTCCTCTTTACTTGAATCGACGGAGGCTTCTTGAAGAATTATTTATTAAAGCATAAAAAATATTAAAAAAATAGAAAGCTGTGAGCACGAAGTTATTGAAACATGCATATTGTTTAAGGTTTAATGACAGCGACTATTGGACATTCACGGAACGAATCTCTAATAAGGCTGTCAGTACAAATAACACAAAATATGTTGTTTGGATGATCCTAAATTCATTCCATGTGACTGACGTGTAAATAAAACTATTCAATATGAAAGCTGAAGTTCGCCACGACATCTGTTTGACGTCTAAATACGTGTCGTATGAAAAGGCGAACATTGTTATGGCCAATTTCGTTCAAAATCTTTTGTGCACGACAAACTTTGAATAGAATGCTCAACCTTTGATGACGTCCACCATGGGGTGAGCAGTCTGTCCACACGGACTATTTCGAGGTGGCTTTAGGGGACTATGGTCGCAGTTGATCGCAGGAGTCTGAGCAGTAGGATTTTGGGGAGTTGTCATAGAGACTAATGGTAGCATTCATGTTGGATGGAAAACCTTCAATTATTATTATTATTATTATTATTGTCATGTGGCATTTCTGATGGCGGGATCATGTAATATTATACGTCAACGACATTTCAGTTGACATCAATTATGATGACTGCAACGACGCCATTTCTGGTGATGGGAAAACGAAGTAATTTCTGGCGACAATTACGATGACGTCACTGATGGGTAGCAACGTCACCATTTCAACGTGTACGGTTGGTGATGAAGCCTCCTTAACTTGCAGAGGAGTCGTCTTTTTCGTTCGTTGGTGGTGTATATGGCCGAGTGGACGCGATGAGGCTGGTGTGCGGAAGCGGTGGCGGACGGCGTGGCGTGGGTTTCAGTGCCAGCGCGGAAACCTGTTGGCGAGACGGCGGGGTAGAGGCGGGGGTCCAATGCATTCCGATGCGGGGGAAGTCAACTAGCGAGCGTTCGCGCCCACGGACAAACGGCCACTGCTGAGAAATGCGATCGATTTCCTGAGGAACACGTTAAAATTAGGGAATGAAGAAAAAGGACAAATAACCAGATAATAAATGAAACGCCATAAAAGCAGTTACAATACAAAGGACGTGACCACGTGGAGGACAATAAACTAATTAACTCTCCAAAAGCAAGCAAGGGACCGTTCCACCAAATCCGATCAAAGGAACCAAGGAAGAGGCGGAATTATCATTTCTCTGATATCGAAGAAAAAGGTAAATTGGTATTTGTTTAGAACAATCATTGACGCCACTAGTGAGTAATTGATGATATCCTGAGTTCATAATTCTTCTCCAAACATAAAATTTTGGATTCGTACCACGAGTGGTCATTAAAATCAATTATTATCGAATTCACCTTTCCCTTGGAGACGTATGTCCAGACAAATTTGTTTTTTTCAAGCCTCCGCACAAAAATTAATATAAGCCAACTTTCAGAGTTAGAAGGTACATACAACAGGCAATAATGAGCGTATATGAGAAATTGTGATAACTACAACTAAATAATTTCAAGAACAAATTAGACAACTAGTTAAATAGACACCAGGTAAAACGAATTGCTTAAACATAGTCAACAACTCTAAAACTATAAAACAATCATGTCTACTCAACGTTGACTAATTTAAAAGAATTATACTTTACACAAAAACTAGTTTTTCTCACAACCATTTCTTCTTGTAAATTAAACAGCGCAAAATAACGAGTTCCCCGAACTATGTGATTTTCAATCTCTGAGTACTTCCCTAACTTTTCCTAGACCAAAAACTTTCACCGTCAATGAGAAGGAATGCTAGAAATCTGCTAGTTTGCTCTAAGATTTCGCACAGTGAGCGAAGACAACCGGGTCGCTAGCATCGCCGTCCATCGACAAGTTGCGGACGAAAGTTGCTCGAGATCCGAGAGATATTCAGATGTGCACGACACGAGTGAATCTGGAGCACTCAGTCGGTCATGTGAACGCGAGCGCTGGCGCGTCCTCTCTCCAATGACGTCACTGCTAAGTACGCGAAAGGCTTCGTAGTCACTAGATATATCGCAGAAACATAGGAGAAAACGCGGTTTCATGAATACACAAAAGAAGAAAATATTTCGATAGTTAATTGAGTGGGTGAAATTAAAAAGAAAACATTCCGTTATGCTCTGTTTAATGAGAATCTTGTAATTCGGCTTTCAATAATGAAGATGAATAGTGATATAGGATGCAGGCTGTTTGGCCATGTTTTTTAAGAAAAATAAGCACGTTAGGCAATTAGAAAAATATTTTTTGAAGTTAGGAATTTAAAAAAAGTCAAAACAATATTATTAATATAACATTGTTAAAACGAGTAAACTTCTAAATTAGATAACCTTTTTTCGTGTCATTTCTTGAATATTCTAACATGGAAGCATTGAGTAGAAAAATATATATAAATCTAATAAAGCTCAATATTTAAGCTCATGTTATACCTCAAAATTTTCCTTTTTTTATATTTATTTATTGTTTATAATGTCCGCTTTTGCAGTCTAACCGCGACTTGAGAAAGGGAACAGGGAAGGAGAGATGTTGTTGAACCGGGAAACTTTTAGTACCGAACCGACATTTGACTGGAGTAGGTGAGGGAAATCTCAGCTGAAAACGTCACCCAGTTCGACCGAACAGGGTTTGAAGTTATGCTTCAGTGCTCAGCGATATCCTGGAGGCGAAGACTTCACCACTAGATCACTGATGCCGCATCTATTCAATTTGGCCACAATTTTAATCGTTCTTTTTATCGGAAGTAAATTCTAGAGGAAACGTTTCTTCTTTAAACTCGCCGATTCAATTGAGAATTGAGATAATTTTTTCCAAGAGTAGTTTTTACCAGTTCTGAGAATCACGGGTAAAATCGTCGATTCAAAAGTAATAGAGATGTAATATAAGAGATATAAATTGAAATGTCACTGTTACGAAGCAATATCTTCCGTTTCCCTTGCCTATCATTCCACCACAAAATTCACTCATAATCATTCACACTCATTTCATTCATAATCACCGCTTCAGGGGAGGTGCGGAAGGAAGGGCATCCGGCACCCCAGTATTCCCCAGCTACATAAAACGAAGCATCATATCCATCCCCATTCGCCGACCCCACTTGAATTGGGAATAATAAGACTAGGTAGTTATAACTGTTACGAAGCAATAATGACACTAGAAGAAGTTGAGTATCGCACTCATACCGAGTCGTTTCGTTTAGCTTTCCGCTCCTCGAACAAAATGCCTCATTGCTTCTGATAGAACATTCAACCCTACTATCGAATTACTCACACACGAAAATAAATAATAAAATTGACAAATTAGGAGTTAAGAATCATTTTCTTTATGTTTCTAATTCTATAATGACTGATTATAACGTTAAATATTTATTAAGTCTGATTTCTTCTAAAAGGAATATTCGACAAACAATGTCCGAAATCGTAAAAAATCGATGATTTTATCCAGAAAAAATCGAAAAAAAAAATAACAAGTATCACACAACACCGCATCATCACACACAAATTTAATATTTGTAATATTTCCACTTCCTTCCCTCGTCCTTTTTCGCACGGGGTCTGTTATAACGATCTCATCGAGATCATTATGATGGTGGATGATTCTGTAGAAATGACATGAAAAATGAAATAGCAGTAACAAGCATCCCCGTCCTACGTGGAATATAAACCCTCAATACCCATTCACTTACACCACAAAGTCTGGTAGTATAATAGGATTATAAATAAGCATTTATTTAGTCATAATGTTACGTTATATTTTTGACCATTAAATATATCATGTAGATTAATTCTCGGATAAACTTGTCAACATAGTTGGCAGACCATCCACAACATTTAATTCTGTCATCATCGGGGATGAATGTTCCTAACAGCTCGTCTATGAATAGTCGCAACCTAAACAGTTTCGAAAGCTGAAAGTAATGGCAGTAGTCTGAGACACTGTCGTCGGGTGTGGACATGTTGGTGTCGTGTTGCGGTCTGTTTATGACGCATACAGACTTATTATGTCACATAGTGTTGGTCACAAATGTCTGACCATCAATCGTACCTCTCAAGACGTGGGATGATGGAATTATTAACAAATGTGGGGAAAGTAATCTTTTGCGTCACTCCTACAGCATCGATTGGTCTTCTTTCTAGTACATGTAAAACAATGGATACGACTCATCCCATGATCTGACCATGTTAGAGTTATTTTTATTTCATGAACATTTTTCAGGATTCCACTTCATTGTTTCCATTAGGAACTAAAATAAAAACTATGGGATAGAAAGTTATAAATATTACAATAAAAGAAATAAATTTTTCATTTAATCACTGCAACGTTTTCTAAGTGTAAAATTGAACCCATTGATAAAATATTTACGCAATTCATGAAGTTGTAACACTTTGTGGCAGATTTAAGATCTTATATTTAATATGCAATGCAAATACGTAACCATGTACCCTTTTTTCAAAAGATTAATATATTTCTTTTTCTACTACTCGGGAAGGTGGAGTTGAGTTCAATTGACCCGCACCTAAAAATTTTGTTTATAAATAGGAACTGTTAAAATAAACCTAAATTCAAAATCAATTCTTACAAAAGACCACCGTCCCTAGGCAAGAGTCTAGTGAACCAGTACATAAAATCCGCATCTACTCGAAGGAAAAACGGAGAAAAAACCTGATCCAGGATGGGGCTACAGAGTTAATGTTCATAACCGCTTCAAATACATATAGCGTGGAGTACATATAAAAACTAAACTTATATGAATAATAAGAAACAATAATAGCGTGCAAGAAAATTGTTTCGAAATTGAATCGGGCATTTTGAAAGTGTACTGGAGCAGTGATAAAGAGAAAGATTGAATTGGCGCACTTACTATTAAAATAATAATTTGAAATGCTTTTCACGAGGGATTCAACGAAACGTTCTCCACTACTTGGCTAGACAATAATGTTCGATCTCTGCATCGGTTGAATGAATAAACATGCTCAGGAAACTAAGTGCATTTTGAGGTCACTTACGCCCCCTTTTCTTGTTGATATTCATAGCATATAAACCTCTCCTCTGAGCTTACATTTGGTCATTTACATAACCAAGAATATCCTTGTGACTATCAGGCCGTTGTGTTCACCCGACTACAATCTCAGATCAGAGTTGGAGGATAGCGCCGAATGCCGCACACAGGCTACAACCGCATGACCCACAAATAGATGAACATAGCAAAAGATAATTTTAATAAGTTCAACACAACTTTGAATCAATATACGCATGCATCGTAGGAACATTCAGGTTTGTACTTTCTTACATATGTAAGTTGAATACTTGTAACAATGTACTGGAGATTAANACCGCATGACCCACAAATAGATGAACATAGCAAAAGATAATTTTAATAAGTTCAACACAACTTTGAATCAATATACGCATGCATCATAGGAACATTCAGGTTTGTACTTTCTCACATATGTAAGTTGAATACTTGTAACAATGTACTGGAGATTAATGATGAGATATACCTGATAATTTCTATATGTTTTTTGTAGAAAATATAAAATACATCTGAAGAGGGGGAACATACATCCCCGAAACGTTATGTAAAAGTATGAACGATTAAAGTGTTTGTACGTTATTAATACATGTTGTCGTAAATAAGGGCACTGCCAACTAATTTAACAAGTGAAAGACAACATTACACTTATCTAATAAATTTATTTATTTATTTACGTGCTATCTTTTCGTCATATTCGTCCTACCTAACGTCATTTTCACATAACGCGCTCTCTTTGCCCTATACAGCTCCGACAACGGATGGGCCAATCTCAATTACCGATTAGAACTCTCAAATAAAATTATGCTGTTATCCCGAAGGTATTTTAATATTTTTCATCCTTATTAGAGGATCACAAATCCAATTATAGTTGTAATAATTAAAAGAAGTTAATTTATTCTCATATCCTCAATAATATAACTATATCACAATGTGCTGTCATGACCTCTGCCATCCGCCTTGTAAGCGTATGCCATTTTCTGCTTCGTTCAACAAATCGTATAATATCACACTTCTGTTCGATTATATATTTATATTTCTCTACCTTCTCCAGAAATAATCTTATGATGTGTATATGTATACATGATAATAATAATAAATTTATTGTCAAAAAA
>NNCF01131568.1:78799-93083 GCA_002313205.1 Laupala kohalensis | reverse complement strand
AAGGCAGAGGCGGATTCAAAAATTTCAGCAAAAATTCCTAGATAAGATGAAAAGTTAGCAACGAGTTATAATACTAATAGAATGTCAATATGTTTGTAATTTAACGCAAAAAATTTACGTGTACAATTTTACATGCACGTGCAATATATGTTATCGCCTAACTCCTCGAAATAAAATCCTAGGGACACCCCTGAAAACTCTACGACGGATCAAAAACAAATTTTAGAAAGTGAACCCAATTTAAAATTGAAGCATCATTCAGAACAGGTTACACAATAGACAGAACGCGCAGTGTGAAGAGCTTTCACGATGCAGACTCCGCTCTTCGCAACCGCACGTCATCCTAACAAAAGGAAGGGAATGTCCGTCCGCCGCCGTCCAGCCAACGCTGAGCCACGCCCAAATCCATCGCCTCACGCGCGCCATCTGACCGCGCAATCGTTTTATTACGCGGAGAAATCAGGGCAACCATCACTGCGGACACTAGTCAATGCAGCTGCGATGATGAAGGTAGAACAGTAAGGAAAAATGGCGATAATTAATAATGCATATTAATTATAATTCATAAGTAGGATATAGGATGGGGTTTAAACCCCAGTTTTTGTAGACCGAACATGACCATTATGTGGTGCGAATAGGAAAAAGAAGATTTAAAACATCGCTCATAAGGGGTACAGAAAGAGTGCAAACCGTATGTTATAGAACTGTCCATACTATAGTCCAGAAAGAAGTGCGCATGTAAAGGCAATGTTGAGTTTTGGTGTGGTTGATGTTTAAATTAATTGGAAATTAATCGAAATGAAGGAGAATATTTGATATATTTGAAAGATACACAACAAATATTGAGATGTGACACGTGTTCTAAATGAGACATTTCGTATTATTAAAGAATCCACTTGGTGTGATGTAGTACATTACAAGACACTGAGAGACACAACATCCATAAATGAACTTATGAGTTCAAAGTTAATGACTTTATAGAACATGGTTATGATATGAGTGCCCTGTAACGACAAGGAGCGATATGTCGTGGGCAGATAAAATAAATTAGTTAATAATTCACCACCTCAAGAAGAAAAAGATTACATTAATACATTGTAGGTGTAGGGAACAACAAAGAAAGAGCAACCGTTAAAGACAAAAATTCAGATGAGTAATGTTCATAAAAAAGCAAAGGAACGTGTTTAATTTCCCTGCAATTTTAAAATTAATTCGATAATTTTAACAATAATTCATATTAATGCATCTCTAAGATCGGAACATTGTGATAATTTTTTTAAAGTAAAAACGGAAGAGTTATAAAAAGATCTAAAAGAAATTTGTGAGTTTTAGAACATATTCTCGTGATAACTAACTCCGCGTCGATGTTCAAAACAACCACAATTTCCAATGAAAGCCCGCAATTTCCATCAATTTGCCAGTCACAAGCAATCACTACCATCCAAAATGAAAGCAGGGCACATACTAAGGCGTACGATCTGTGGTTCAAAGGTGCAAATATTCGGTCAAATTAAACTCACACCTCCAGTCTCTTGTTTTCTCTGGTCGATTTCGCGCAGAGAAGCCTTCGGCGACAGATGTTTTGAGCAAAAGGCCGTTATTACCACGTGAGAGTCCATGACTGCCAGTCGCGGGCGTATTTCATTGTTCGCAAATTACGCGCAAAGTTCCATAACACACACCCACGTACCGATGTTGCGGGTCCGTCTCGACCATACTCAAGAGTCACGTAACTTTGTCGGACTATACTCAGAGTCATGTAACTTTGTCGGACTATACTCAGAGTCATGTAACTTTGTCGAAAATTATGCAATATGGCCGCCTGACACGAATTACCAACTTCTTCGCAAATAAGTAATATCCCAAGAAATATTAATAGTAGTCACAAAAGCGACTATTTGGTGTAAAAAATACAAGTTAATAACAAAACAAACAAAGAACAGTGCCACAAGAGCACGTGAATTGAATTGGTGTCCGAGGTTGGCGATGGATTTAGGTTTTCAGAAATTCGAATGTCCTGCCAACATAACGCGAGGAGCAAATAGTATTCCTCTTGTGGACCATGAAGTAGAAGCGCTGGCTACACTGAGCACAAGTTCTGTGCCAACATCAAGCCAGTTAGGTTGACAATAAATAAATAAATAATTTGTCAAGAGAGTCGTTACAAACTATCACCACGTTGAGGACAATAAAGTAATTTACTGCGACTAATATACAATAAACTAATAAACACTGCGTTTCCGTTCATGTTTTTTTTCCTTCCTGAAGTTAAATTTTCTCAAAGCAAAGAAACTTCCGAGTATATTCGATTGGCTGTTTGGTCACGTAACCGTACGAACGATCAAGCACACGTGTTCTTACATTTAGCATGTCAGAATATTATATTATTTTACAAATTTAAAATCAATCGTTTAATACAAAATGAACCTTACTGAGCAGAGTCCAAGGAACATTACTTTTTTCATAATTTTTTTTAAGGATTGTGATCTCGCTTATGTAATGATGAAGTAACAGATGTGTCCAAGTTTTTTTTAAATATAAGTATGTATACACTTTGTAATGATTTGAATGCGTCGGTTCAGAATTGTCCATATTTTGTTAGATCTTGTACAGTCCTGAGAAAGACCAAAATATATGGTCGAATAATGGTTTTTAGTATTGGCCCAACTGGTTATTTGTCTCCTACGAAACTAAATTTATAATTATTTGAATATTAAAATTTCCCTTCATTAACATTTTTCACATCGTACAAATTCTGTTATTATTCGCCAAACGATTGATCCCAATTGATTTTACTTATAAAATACTAGTAGAACTAACCTGCGTTACACGGGATTGAAAATAAGCTTAAAATAGTCTATATTGGACATTCAAAATTTTAAAACAATTCACAAAGAAAACAATTATTTATTTGCTTTGTTAAAAAATACGTACAAAAAAGTACATCAATTTTCAAGGAAAAATAGGAGTTGAGAATTGATATATTTTACCCAACAAGAGGTTTTAAAAACACCTCTCAACAAGTTTGGATTTTTTAATTTCATTTTGCCCGGTATTGCCCGGGGTTCTTACATAATATTCTAAATTCATTTTTTATTTTACATATTTCTCTACTTTCGTAATAAATTTAAATTTTCACTTTTGTTAGATTCAAGAGTTAAATACAACGAAGAAAACTAAAAAATACATAGTTGTATGCTAATATGTACGTCATTACGAACTATTTTTAAATCCAGAGAGAAGAAAAATATACTAGACACAAATAGCTTAAAAAACAAAACCTCTGAATTCTTTGGTTTTCATTTCTAGGTTGTGTACTTAAAAACAATGTTCTTCGATACCTTTATATAATTTTGCTTCTTCGATTCCATCACTTAGATTACGTTCGATGGATTCTCCTCCTCACTTGAACTCTGATTATTACATTAGTAAGCTTCACAGTCAACAGTCATGCGAGTGAAGATTCACATCTAGTAATTAACAGCCAATTTTAATGGTTTTTCTGTTCTTGTAATTCATCAATATTACCCATACTTCTCATTTTGATTGCAATAACCGTTAAAAAGAATCGGTCGAAATTTCGAATAATTTCATCGATTACTTTTTCTGATTTCCATGCACCGGACATTACAAATAATTCACTTTTATTAGACGTCAAATGAATATAAACGAGTGTTCGAATGCTCAGGGTCACGTGAATGAAAAGCGTTTCGGAATCGTGGAACACTCGCTGTTTACCCGGTTGTTGTCAACTTAGTCACACTCTCCGGTTACATTCGCTATTGTAATACGAAAGCGCCTTTCGCTTAGGAGTAAATTGAGAGATTATATCCGTGCTCATATGACTCAAGTCTACGTCCTGTACATGGAAATAAAACACTACGAACGAGTTTCTTTCAAATAATTCTCATTTTTAGGATCAACAAAACATTCGGGAACAAACGAAATGTAAAATGAAGAATATGAATTTTCATTGCAGACAAAACATTTTGGTCTGTATTCAATAAATAAATAAATATATTGTCAAAAAAGCAGTACAAACTGCGTATGACAATAAACTAATTTACTCTCCGGAAGCAAGCTATGGACCATCCCATCAATTCCGATCAAGGGCCCTAAGGCAGAGGCGGATTGAAAAATTTCAGTAAACTCCTAGATAAGATAAAAAATTAGCTACGAGTTATAATACTAATAGAATGTCAATATGTTTGTAATTAACACAAAAATATATTTCACATGTACGAATTATTATCGAACTATAAGACAATAATGCAGGTTTATTCCATGTTCACATTTTGTTTCAATTTATTTGAGTTATCCACAGAAGAATGGATCTCACTTGCTAAAAAAACAATTATTATTTCAAATAACGTTATCCAAGGTAGGTAATTTTATAAAAAATAACCGGTAGTAACTTTATTTACACAATTTTTTAAACTCTACATTTTGCATCAAACGAAGTAAAAACAGAATATCGCTGCAGTATTCGTAAATGCTCTACATTTTCCTTTGCCACCCGTAACAGCAGCAAGGCGTCGTGGGCATAAACTAAGTACGAAAACAATGCCGGTTCCGACCACCTTCACAATCACCGTGCCAAAATTTAATAAACGGGTTGAGTCCCACTGCCGCCGACACACGATCGAGTAAATCACGGTCGCGCTTAGAGTAAGCATCGTGGGTTGCGTGATTCGAAGGCAAAACCAGCGTTCGATGGCCGTGGACGGGGGAGGGAAGGCGGAACGATTGTGTCGACTGGCAGCGGAGGCGTGCGGAGATACGTATTATCCGGCCTCGGATCAATCGTTCCTCGGATTAACGTCCTTTTCTCTCTTTCAGCATACAATAACTGGATGGTAGTGACACAAACATTGTTTAATGAGTCTTCGCTGAAAAGTTCCTGGGAAATAAAACTGGATGACACGTAGTTAGGGGTGTTTGTGCTGTGGCGGACAGAACGGTCGATAGGAAGGGGTGTTGGCGTGTTTGATACCCCTCTTGCTTCCGAGGTTACTTTTCTATGAACCAATATGTACAAAGGAATTTTGTATGAATCAATTTTTTCGTGATAACTTTCGGTCAGGTTTTTCGTGTTCATTAATACATGTATGTACTTAAAGTACATACCGCAACGACGTCTCATTTGCTCGTTTATTCGTCATTACCTGATGAATTTCATCATGGAATTCTAGACTCTATTTGAACGAAAATTGATTTTTCACGGGAATTTCGGATTAACCGGTTAAACGGGTAACCGGATAGAACATCGGTCCCGACCAGAGCAATTCAGAGGGGTTCTACTATATTAGCGTTTTATGCTATTTTACCGCAATATTTCGGAAGTATACAACAGATTCACTTTTGGTGAGTAACTTTCACTACAAACTTTTCGGAGTTAAAAGAGAACTCTTCACTAGAATATTAATGCACTTCATCAAAGGAATGGAACTAATGCACTCATGCAGCAATCTCCGTATTCACTAATCGGATAATTTTCCTCAGAAAGATATTTACCATATATAAAAATTAACTCCGTATGTATTTCATATCCTGAGATTTTTTAAACATTAATCTCCTTAAATTTGAACCATATTTTTGGAATCGAAATAAGTGAAAATAAAAAATAAAAATTATTGAAGTATACATTAGAGTATATAATATTATATGCAAATATCATAGAAATGAATACGTTTAGTTCTTGATGCGTTTCATATTTGTACAATGTATCCTATGACACGAACCAATTAAAAATATGTGATGTTACGGTACACAACTGAAATTTTTCGCTAACAGCATTTTAGGTAACGTTCCACATTTTAGGTTTCATTTCATTCTTCGTGTCATTCATTTATCGCCCGCCTCGAGGAGATGCATCAGGAAGGGCGTCCGGCGGCGTAGTTATTCCCGTGTCATATGGAAAGTGGCGTCATGCCATTTTCAAGACGAGGGAAAAGGAGTGAAGGAAAACAGCATTTCAGATAATACTGGAAAGCATATTTCCATGATCCTAAGAAAACGTAAAATGTAACAAAGAAATTAAAATCAAGGTATTAACTTTCATATGCTCGTTCCAGTGCGTCTTACCCTATTAAAAATAGGTAAAATAAGGGATATAAGACATTATTTTTCAAGATATATCACTCAGTTTATTTTTCGAAATATTTTGAGGTTGGAAGTAATTGACAGGGACAGTAGGAATTGCAATGGTGTCACAAAATCACGATGTTCTTTGTATTAATGACAATAAGAATTTGTATTATCCCCTCGAGTTACACTAGCAGTAGCAGTAGCACCCCAACAAAAACAGCCATGGAAGCGCGCCCGTGAACACCACATGCTCGACGCGTAGGAGAACCGGTCGTCAACGGCTTCCGGTGGCCTACGGCGACAGCGGAGTCCGCCCCCGGGGCCGGTGACGGGTGTCGCAGGTCGCAACACAGGCCGCTAACAATGCACGGGTGCCGCACGGCACGCCGGCAGCGGCAAGGTTGGCGGCAGAGGCGGCCACAGCGTCGGCTGGCGGGCAGACAAGTTATCACGAGACAATGGAAAGAGACGGACAGACATTCACTTCTTACGAGAAGGGAATGAAGTGCTTAGGAAGTGGTCGGGTGCCACACGAAAAGACAAGAGTCATATCCGCGGCACGCATTGGATCTGAGAGCATGTCAGTTACGTAAATGGTAAGAGCTCGGTAATATAAAGGTAGCCTTCTTTAGAAACAGAGAGAAAAACTTCCATTTCATCGCGTCTCTTGTAACACTCTTACTGGCTCAATGTATCGTTCTTATTATAATACTACTCCGTTTCAATGCTTCATTAGAAATCTAACTATTATCCAAATGTCTACCCAATCCAATTCGGAGACGATATACGCACGACGAAAAAAAAAAAAGAAAAGATAATAGCGATAGTGTAACCTTGACGCGTCTAGTATATTTAATCAACCATTCTTATTAATTTTATTAGCATCCCGTACTACTTATGTACACAGTTTTTTATACTCAATTGTTTAGAATTTTTAAAACTTGGATACAGTCATCCATAAAAGTCTCCGTTTTTCAGTCATACATCTTTAGTCCTCAATTCTTGATTGATTCGAGCCCGAATTACTTCGGATAATTGGATTTTGTACTGTACATTTATTTTCCTAAGAAATTATTTCATTCGTAATATTCACTCTAGTATTGAGTTTTGGAACACACTTCCAGGGCATAGTGACAAACACTATCTACAAACTATCTATCTACTCCCCCTAGTTTCGAGAGTATTCTGTGTAAATAGTGTGATTATTTTATCTGGCGAGACTGGCAAATGTAGATTCTCCAAGATTGCAGACATGAGAACTCGAAAGTCAATCAATAACATGTGATAAATCCATATCTTCTCCACCTGTCCCCTCCCACATTTAATTACATAATAAAAAAATTAATGTTTTGAAGTTATGATTTTGGAAACTCTCCCCATTCATTCCCAATCCATAGAAGTAAGAACAGGTGAATTAGGTTTTATAACATCCCTCGGATCTTCTTCCCAACCCGGTTTAAAAAGACAACAGTAAATTATTCAAAATTCAAATTCAAATTAATAATTTCTTTAATTTCATCCTACGGTTGGTTCACGTGAGCGGAAGAGAGATGAATCGCTTTATTTTCTAGGTAACAGTCGAAGGCGAAAGCCGAAACAGTTCAAACATGTGTTATTAAGACATTATCGTACCCGAATAAAATTTGTCTGTCATTTCGCGTTTGCGTATCATATTCATCTGCTACATTGACAAACATAAAAGCAATTAATATATTTCTTCCGTGTACCCTACACGTGGACAAGATATGTGACAACTTTCGGTCAGGTGAAAATGGCGGCGAGCCGGGAATCGAACCCGGGACTCCAGATCTGAACCTTAACATGTAGCTACATGTAAAACCAGTAATTAAGTGCCCACAGCATTGTGAGCCGCCTGGTTCACTTATCTCCCGCGTGGGGATGTGTCTCGTGTCTTCCGGGGTAGAAATGGTTTACGCGTGGTGTAGTGGTTAACACCCCTGCGATAAATGCACAAGTCTCGGGTTCGATTCCCGGCTCGTCACCATTTTCACCTGACAGAAAGCTGTCACATAAAAGCAATTCGATTCACTTAAACAAATGTCAAGTTTGTTTCGTTTTCAACTGCGAGCATGTTTTATACATCCAAGTTCAGATCTATAATTTCATGTTAAAAGAGCAATCCTTAGAAGATGTTAAAGAGCAAATCAGAACATCTAGTACGCGAGAACGAGAGCAACAGTGAATGAAAGAGAAATGAAAACGAACGAAGGGGCGTTCAGAAAGAGGAAAGTGGGGAGAAGTAGGGAGACTTGGAGCCGGGAGCGACGTCGCGTCGGCGCCAGCCAGTCGCGTGCGCCGCCTCAGCCGCCCAAATTGCGAACGCACAGACGTCGCCCGCGGGTGTGAACGCACGAATGACGTAGCAATAGATGGGAGCGGGGAAGACGACCGCGACGGAATCAGCAATGTTGATTATGTTGAGTCGGCGAAAGAGTCGTCAATGAAGGACCAATGGAGATTATGGTCTGAGTATGTGGATGAGAGTAACTTAATATTGGATGTGAAATCCAAATTCAGAACAAGGAAAGGATTTCTCCAAACTTTTGGATATGACATCACAACATGCTAGGTCGGTAACTCGATTGTTGGGATGTCACATCCAACGGCTTGGAGAAATCCTGTCCTTCCTCCAAATTTGGATCACTTATCCCAAACTGTTCTGAGAGTAGTGATTATGAAGCAATGTACATATAGTATGTAAGATGTAGTACTGCAGTAATGGAGTGGTTTTGATGACAAGAAAAGTGATGCAGAAGTTGTTCAAGTTGTACTACTGAAACAACAAAAATTGCCGATAAAATGTTGGCATTGAAAACGCCAATTTACTCGTATTTATTTCATGTTCTATATGTTCAGGACATCAGGTCTGTTCTGCCACGGGACTAGACTAAAGAATTGGGAAATTGTGTTGCTAGGGAATTTAACCGACATTGGTCTGGAGTAGGTAGGGGAAATCCCCAGCAGAAATCCACACCTTGTTCGGTCGAGCGAGGAACTGAATCCGCGCTTTTTCCTCTCAACAGTGCGTGGAGAGTGAAGACGTGTTGGTTTTAGAAAAAGTGTTGGGATCGATGATGATGGAGGGAGGGAGAGCTCGGATGGCGGTGGTGGCGGTAGATGGAAGTCTTAATATTGGCCGGTATGTCTAGTCCATCCGATAGCAGTGTACATATTGGAAGTAGTAGTACGCCATCCGATAGCGGTGTACATACTGGAAGCGACAGTAAAGTTATAGTATCGGCAGAGATTGCTACGGAGTCCAATAGCAGTGTCAGTATTTCAGTGAGACAACGAAGTTGGAGGTGATGGAGGAGGCGCTAGCAGCGAGAGTGAATAGGCGACAGGGCGCGCCCGCCTCCGCCCACTAACCTTGTGAGATGGCAGCAGCATCGAGGTGGAGTCGCAAGCGAGATTTGAATGGAACGCATAGCACGCAAGTTCTCCAGAACATATTTGGTTCATGGGACGACGCATTCCGGGGTAATAATGTTAGAAACGACGCATAGTTAGCCTTCAAAATATAGTTTAGTTCACAGAAAACAATTACATCGGAAGTGCGCCTTAAACGTAAAGCGTTTTCATCAACAAACGATGACAACACGACGAAATAATGTGATAATTTTTGACCAGGTCAAAATGGCGACAATGGGGTTCTTGCTTTGATCACAGGGCTGTTAGGCTGGGTGGAAGGTGGACGGGTGGGTTAGTAGTGGTTACCTTACCATTCTATGCACCTTGGGTACAAAAATATTCGTAGAAACATAGTACATAAGTTACGTCATGCTCCATATTGCATTATGACATGCTATTCATAACTGTCCTGATGTTCTTTTTACATTGTTTAATGCTAAACATGAAACAGAGAAACTTGTCAAAGAACATGTCTAGAAGGGGGGAAAGTAGTATCTGGCATATTATTCAGGTAAATAAAATAGTCTTATTAAACAAAAGTAATCATATGATCATATTAGTTTCATTCAATTTCCCAGCTAGTTTTATTAGTTTTTGGTTCGGTAATTTATAACTCTTGAGTTTGTTTAGAAGGTATTGAATCGAATACAGTTTTCACAATATTTTATTGTTAAAATGAATCATCTTGGGTAAACGTGGAAAGCATGTAGAAATAACAAGAAAAATATTTAACAAAAAATAAAGCAATAACCGATATGAATGCAATGATTCGTAAGAACGAAGAAAATGCATTCATTTAGTTTGAAAATGTTGCGATTACTATTTCACCGTACATCATAATTATCTTCTATTCATCATATTTATATTCACCTGATTTGTCGTCCTCTGCAGAGAAGGCTATGCACGAACGTGAATGGATTAGAAGAGGAACTTAAGAAGAACGAACACACGAGTATACAATGTTTCCAAATGATTCAGAAAACATCGTTCTTTCCCTATCCTTCCGGTTTGTTCTATCTATTTTGCAGTTTTTGCTCGCTTTGAAACGTAACGTTACGTTAATTAACAGTCTCGTGTCCGGCGTACATTCAGATCCATTAAAAGGGTTCCTGTTTCGCAAGTCCTAGAAGATATTCAGCAATCAACATGGTACCGTTCCATTTCAAGAAATATAACCTTTGTTCGAACCATTCTATGACCACCAAACAGAAGTACAATGCAGGAACCTACGAATACATTACTCTGAACACAGATTACACGTGTTCGTTCTCCGCAACACAGTACACCGCGTCGAATAAATATTAATAAGAGAAATACTCTTTAATTGACTGAACGAATCTACAATCGCAAGGATGTCGAACCAATGAGCGCCATGAACAATAGGAAAAGGTCATGGTGAGAGACCATCATCTTCATACAATATCTTCTTCTCTCATACGGCACAAAGAACGGAAACTGCACATTAAAGGAGAAAGGTAATCATTGTTCAATGGAACAAGGAAGAAAATAGAAACGAAGGTACAGTAAAGAAACTGAATACAATTCACTTGCTTAATGTAGCTAAAAAATTAAAAATTGTGACTTAAAAATTTGAGAGCTCTAATACAAGTGAAAAGAAAACTCTTTCATTATTATCCGAAAGATTATAAATCAAGAATAACATATGGTGTCAACAGATATCAATTTCCAAACATTATGCACCTAAATAGATGAAATAAAAAAAGAATCCGAAAATAATATTGCTATATCAAAGCATGGTTCGAAAGCACGAATGAAGGAAAAGCTATGACGAAAGGATTCCGATGGAAGGAAACAAAAATCTTTAATCAAAGACGAAAATGACAATTTTAAAAACTCATTTTTAAGAGAGAAAAAATGAAAGAAAAATTAGAGAGAGGAGAGAGAGAAATATAATTGTATAGAAATGATTCTCAATACTACTAAAAAGAATCAGTTACCAGTAGCTAAGCAAAATCCGACCCATTCATCCACGCACAAGTTCCACCCCGCCCGTCGCTCTTCTATGGACTACGGGAGCCTCGTCAGGATCACGGACGGAGAAAGAGAACATTCAAATTGCATTCATTTGGGAGGTTCACAACGGCATATTCTACCAGAAATTAAGATGTGGGTTTTTTGAAAATCTTTATCTTAGGAGTGTGCTGGAATTATCATTCCACTTCCGCTTTAGGGTTTTTGCTCAGAATTGATTGGATGGTCCCTAGCTTGCGTCTGGAAATTAAATTAGTTTATTGTCCTCTGCGCGGTAATGCGCAGTTTGTTACTGCTTTTCTGACAATAAATGTATTTGTTTCTATGATGAACAAGAATGATTAAGTTACACATGTTACTTAATACTGTTCGTAATGCTAAGAGAAAGTGGTAATCGTCAATATGTTAAGTCCGATATTTTGAAGTAAATACACATTCCCTCTACGAAGCAATCCTTGATACACAATTAAAATTGTTTTTGGTATCCTGACAAGAGAATAGAGTCAGTATACATTTTGGATAGACTAATCTACGATCACATTTCGTAAGTACAGCAATTGTTTTTTTATAAAAATTCCAGACGCCGATTGGAAACATTTTTAAAGCATTAAATATGTAATAAAAACCTGAAGAATTTATTCTTTTTTTTAATCAGGGAAGTTTCAAGGTTGTTAACATCTAGACATGTTTATATAAATATTCCCACACAAACTATATGTTTATAACATAGTCTTATTCGTACTATAGTAAAAAAGCTATGGTTTATAATTATCGTAAATAAATATCTGTAATATCCATTGGATGTGTGTGGGCAATTTTGTTTTATATATTAAGTTCATTTTATCAGAATATTATTTTCCCCCCCATTTTAAACCATCCAGTTTTATCTATTCGGAAATAGTCATTCCGAATAGTCAAAACAGACATTCAACCACGAAAAAATCCAGAGCTGTAAATTAATATAACCTTAAAATCATTTTAAATTAATTATCAAAAGTTCTTTTAAATCATACTTGTGCTAAAGAAATTTCCAGCTCTATCGCAATTATTTCAAGGTTGCATGTCAATGTTTCGAGGGATAAAACCGAATGAAGCAAAATGGACCAGACGTAAATCACGATAGTAAATTCCTCTCTGGAAAATAAGAATTCGTACACTTTAAGGGCACAAATAGAGGAGACATCTGGGTTCAAACAACAATTTTTTTTGTAATTTGTAAAAAGAAATATTTTATTACGCGTTGGTTTTCTTTACATTGTGTAGTTGAAATATATTCTTACATATTCTTAAACTGTCGTATTCAATGGAGCCTCTTTAACTCGAACTTCAAGGGAAAGGTTATAAGTTTCGAATTAACGAGTTTTCGAGTTGTAGAGGACTTCGAGATAAGGAGTGTTTAACATTTTCAATTTCGACTTATAGAGGCATATGTTATTAAAGCAATTAGAAAATATAAAAAAATCGACTTATAGAGATTTATTTTACATTCGTGTTGTACATAATTACATCTATAAAGATTATTCTATAACAAAGAACAATATGCACACATTAAAAGAAATCTATAATTTTCTTGAGTCAAGGAATTAACTCATTCTTTGTCAATTGTATTTTCTATTGCAAACAAGACACTAAATATATTGTCCTCCACATCACATCTTTTAATGGAAGTACGAATCATTTCTTGGAATTGGTTATTGACGACAACGAAACTATTGCTTCGAGTTAAAGTGTCTTTTTTTCGAGATATAGAGTCCGTTATATAAAGTGTAGTATAATATAGTTCCGAGTTAGAGCGTAATATGTATGGATAGTACATCAAAGGGAAATCATATTCTGTTCGAGTTATAGCGTCGAAATAATTCGAGTTGTAGGGATTTTTGTACTTCAATGGAAGGGAATGGCTAATTTCCTCGTCTTAGAGAAGATTTCGAGTTAACGGGATTCGAGATACAGAGGTTCCACTGTAATTGTAATCCTGGATCTGTCACTAGTACACTTTGCACAAGAAGAATCTTACCACCTGTTATACATTCAAATTCATTATAATTTCTGTATCCCAAAATAAATGAGTAAACAAAAAAACTTAATAAAACAGATAATAGAACCAAATACCAACGTAACACACAAATAAAAAAAGTATAAATCAGCTCCAACGAAGTAGCTAATGCGAGCGGCGTGGCATAGACGAATGCGCGTCACTGCACTTTGAGGCGAGCTGCACGAAATCTCCATTCTCATTCAAAGGGTGCTCTGAAAGAAGAGCCAGTCGTTGGTCACTCATTCGCCATTCATGGAGCGGAGAAGGTCGAGGCCTACCAAAAAAGGAGAAACCCACATCTCCTTTTGGATGCACCAGCTCCATCCTTTATGTTGTGAAGCACGCTTGATTCGGGAGCCCAACAGCATAATGCGGACTGATTTATACTCGTGGGTTTAATATCGAGAAAATTGGGTAAAACACCTTTTTACTTTGATTGCAATCTTTCTGGCATAATTTTATTCGAATGTTTAATAAGTTAAGGTTTCAAAAATCGTTACGTCAATCTTACAAAGCTTAGAATTTAAGATATACTTGATATTTGTTACTTGTTACGTTAACAATTTTTTAATTTTTCAAAAAAGAAAAGTAATTACTGCACAGCTTAGTCGAAAAAAACATCCATTTCTTTTTTGTCCATTATAATTATTGGATATTTCATGTTTCTCAAGCAAAATATAAATAATACCAAAAAGTAATCGTCCGTAGAAAGGTCGTAAGTTGTAATTTATTTAT
>NNCF01131568.1:1237-78712 GCA_002313205.1 Laupala kohalensis | reverse complement strand
TATATATGGACGTTAATAGTAGAATATATCATAATTTAATTCAAATATAATTCCTTTTTAAAATATACTCTTACCATTTAATTTATCAATAATTATTGATACATAACTACCTTCCAAAATACTTAGCAATGATTGATTCAATATTTTTTGTTTTAAAACAGTTAATTTTAAGTAATAATATAAATTTTTAATTTACACTTTAAATAAGGCCAACTGTAGGGCAATCATGTTCAAAAATTGTTAATATCATATAATTTTTATAATTAAAAGCGAACTGTACAGATAAAATTACCCAATATTTTGAAACTTCCCTACTCGACAAGTTTCTATGAGATTTTTAGGAAATCGTGTTTAGTTCGTTTCAAATACACGGACAATGAAAAACACAACACAATGCAAATTCACAAAGACTTCACACTGACACAAAGATTCACAATGACTTCACAAAAATAGTACGACATAGAACTCAAATTCATGAACGAATATTACAAATAATTGAAAAATGAAGCTTTAAAATGTAGATGTGAAAATGCGCATTTCTCTCTTTTTAATTAAAACCACGCGAAAATTTTTGACAATTACATAACGAATATCTCAAAAGACTAAAATACAAACAGAAGAATTCACGAAGAAGTCAAAAATACTAAAACACGAAAATTAGAAAGTTTCAGAAAAACGAACTTCACTAAAACGGACGCGAAAAGTATTTTTACAAAGAAGTGAGGAAGCACTAGAACAAATACTCAGTGATATAACTCAGTATTGCAATAATTAATATGAACTTTGATATATTTAATATTCAGTGCGTAGAATTTGAAGGAAATGATATTCAAGAGAAGATCCATGAAAAAACCCATCCGCCGTCTTCCTCGCTTCTCTCAGATATACCCATCTATTACCACTTGTGACCTTCAGCAGGCGACAAGGTCGCGCAGGAAGCAGAGGAGATCTCCGCTCCGCGCCCGCTAGGTGTGCCTTTGCCCATAAGATAACACAGGTTGGCGGAAAAATCGCTCCTCTCCGCGTCTAAGAAGCAAGTGTGTCTTTAGCTTTAGCTTCCCCTACAGGGACGTAGCCAGGATTGTGCTAAAAGGGAAGGAATCTGCGATGCAAATCAAAAAATCTTTTTAAAGGATCGAATTTTATTTTTTATTCAAATTGTTAATATGAATATAAACTGCCCGTCAACTCAATCACTGATGCACGCATTAGATCAAAAATCCTTTATACAACTTAATTCAACTTGTTTTTAACTTCAGAACAATGTTTTAAGGGTTACGGGGATCCCCTTTATCTACGTCCTTGTTCTCAGAAGCAAGCAGAGAAGGATCCCATCAATTGCGATCTAAGTACTCAAAGGAAAACTGGAGAATAATATGGAATAAATGCCTGCAATAATTCATACGGTATCTATTCAATAACTTTAGGTTCATATGTTGTGTTAGTCTATTTGCAATATAACGAACATCTCGTTGTATCGCAGTATTTTCACAAGAGGAGGCATTGTTTTTCTTATAACGTGTTCTGATCGTTAGTGTGCTTCGGTGGACACTGAACCATCCTGGGGACCTTTGACCACGAGTTATATGAATGTTACTTCATGAAATATAATGCATGAATAAAAGGGGATAGAGCTAAGATCGGATTTATTCATTACAAAAATTATTTTCAGTTATTTTTTAAGAAATGAATTTACATACAATTTTTCATAACTTATTTGAAAAGTTAATTTAATTTGATAATTAAATGAAATTTGTTAAAAATATATTAACAAACAAATTGTTATATACTTGTTTATTTTTTTAAACTTTTAGTACTATTTCACAAGAGCAACGCTCGCATTTAGTCAATATGAGAATTTTTTCAAGTACATTTTTAATAAAAGAATTCTTACTTTACCAGTTTAACGATTATTTTACTGATAAATTATTATTTCTTATAATACTGATACCGATAACTATCCAGGTGTCATGGAGTGGCGCCCGCTCCACTGGGAAATGTGTCACTCATTTATCATTTTTCTGCATTGTGTTTATTAGTTTATTGTATATTAGTCGCAGTAAATTACATTGTTGCCCTCAACGTGGTCTGTTGGTAGACAGAAGGGAAGGAATTGTGTTTTGTTTACAGACGAAAGCTGTTTTAAACTTACAATTAGCGCCCGTATAATAGCATTGTAAAAAAATCCCCTTTATACAAAATCTCGGCAAAATCCCATCATCAGTTTACGAGATAACCGGTTAAAACTTGCAATCAATGCTCGTATAATAAGAGTAAAATAACTGAAATATAAGTACCGTTAAATTCAGTTGGTTCATTTAAATATTCTGAAACACAAAAATATACCTCAAATAAAACGAAATTCGGAGAAAAATAAAGAAAAAGTATACTTCCATTTAAGGGGTATTCAATCTCGATTCCTGCAGGTGTAATATTGAATAATGAATTTTAAAACTGAAGTTGAAAGTCCTGAGAGAGTACGTCGATGTTTTAATGTTTTTTATTACACTTCCAGAAGTTTTGGCTCCGCAAATATCTCGTGATCTGCAAGCAACTTAGAATGTGAACCTCTGTGATACGATCTACAAAGAGTGTTCAAGCAATTCTCGAAGCTTCTGTTATCTCAAGCTCTACCAACACGAAAGAAGAAGTGCCTCGTGACGTATTCTTCAGTTTTTCACGTGCAAGAGGAATAACCGAGATGAACAGCACACCCACAATTCTAGTGATGCATTCACTGATAACGTTAGAAAAGAAAATTACCACTGTATCTCATCGTTGAACTTAACGACCCTAGTAAGATATGTTTAAGGAATTATGCTTTCGATATTTTAACAAACATCTTCAGTACAGATACATATGGATACACGATTCTCGCAATATGATAAAGAAAAGTAAATAGACATTAATGGTTATAAAAGAAAAAAAAAGAATAAAGTATCAAATAAAAACTTAGTTTTGAATTACTTCTTTCAAAATACCTGAAAAATGTGTGTTGTGCGAATTTGATCAAATAAATAATAAAATCTTTAAATTTAAAGGTGTAGTATAACCGATCTATTAAATCAACATTAGTGCGAAAATAAAATGCCTGGGGTAAAAGAAATGTACAATTACGCAGGATAATAGAAAAAGTGATATTATTATTACTGCCATTTCAACTTACGTTGGTTGTTTTCTCAGAAGTGGATTATAAAATCAAGTTGTACTAGGAGGAAGAATCTATATCAGGTCCAAGACTTTCTAGTAATGTGGGCTGAGGACAGGATGGTGCTGTGTTGGAGCCTGCTTACATTGGTATTGATTTAGAGTTTTTTTTTTTTAAGGAATCAAATAGGGATTGGGGTACTTGTTCTAGGGTAGATATACCACGATAGTTTTTATTATTTTATTTTAATATTATATTATTATTATTATGGAGTTGTTAAATTGTAATAGGAAAATTAATAACAACACTACCATATCAAGATTGCTTAAAGTGTCTTCGTTATAAAAGTTTTCTCTTTCTTTGTAACATGTCGATTATTATGTCCCATTCTAAGAGCAAATAATGTGTACTCTACCCAAACAACAAGTTCAAGCACAATTGAACACACCTCGTGTAGCATTCAGAGGCACGCAATACAAGAAAGTCACCTGCAATCCAATGCTCTAGTCTTTGTTGAGGACATGCAAAGTGGCATGAGAGCGATGATCGTGCGCTACGAAGAGGGATGGCAAAGATGTGATTCGCTCTTCGCGACTCGACAATTAGCGCTCCGAGTTTTCGAGAAACCGGCCCCCTCCATTTGCATATCAAACTGATGCCGACGCGGCGCTATTGCCCCCGTCCTCGACAACCACCTATCTCCCTCCTCGACATCCACCATTTGCCTGCACTGCAGCACTGCATCTGACACTCGGATGATATCCACTTTCTGAGAGTTTCGTCGTCGCTATAGTCCTCGCAGTGAAAGAAGAGTAACGAGATGTAACCAATAAAGCGAAAGCGCGGTGTTGTCATGTGTCTGCTACCGGAGTTCACTTCGCGCACTATTATTTCAGACAAAGGTTAGGAATCAGGCCTTTTTTTTCACAGGTTGCATATTAATTACTGCTGGTTCTAGAATGTAGAGGCAGCATCCGAACGTAAACTCACCAAGAATCTACTGACACGAGTAAGGCGTCAAGTTTCCGAATTCAGGAATTATGTCGTAACGTTATGCGCTGAGCAAACACTATTGACTTCCCTTCACCCTCATTTATACTTGGAACAGACACACATGCAAGCTCTCCCCGTCTCGAAATTTAAGATACTAAAATAACCATTATTTTACCATATTTAACTAAAAAATTAAATAATTAAGCAAATTTAAAATTAAAAAACTAATAATTTTAAAGTAAACAGCAATTTATATTTGTCTAGAGGTCTGCTCCTTCCCTACCCCCCTTTAAAAAATGAAATTCTGGCTGCTGACCTAGACTGCTTCTGGTAGTTCTTGCCGTAACATAATCAGCGTAGGATTTACAATCAGTAATTACAAGTACACAACATCAAACGTGTTGTTTATGATTGCATAAAAGCTATCCCTTCGGCATCATTGCAGCAAATCTTACCGTTACATACGTTGCTTTAGAGATTTATCCTCAACACTAGCGTTTTATGGATACGTATTCTGTGTCAATGATAGATTATTCTGATGCGGAAAATAGCTTTAACGGAATATATCCACTTAGAATANATAGATTATTCTGATGCGGAAAATAGCTTTAACGGAATATATCCACTTAGAATAAATGAACAGTGTTTTATAACCTATTACAATAAATCAAAAAACCCTATATAAGCACTTTAAACGACAGAAAGAAGCATACCGTAACCAAATCTCACGGGAAATGTAATGAAGATATGAGGAAATATGGCCGCAATTGCTTTGATCGATTCATGGCCCGGTTTCCCCCCCCCCCAATTTTTTCAATAAAATTTAAGGAGTAAAAAGGAGGTAAATTTTCTTTGCAATACAAAAATTCTTTAGATTTTTTTAGAAAAAAATATTAATTTTCAATAAAAAGTAATAATGTTGGATATAAGATCATTTAATACGATTAAATAGTTGTAATAGCATTAACAATCACAAACTGAAGTTTATTATTACAAGGAAGAGTTATTATTAACAAGGAAGTATATTCTTCTTCTCGTTTACTTTTGTAAAGTAGAATGTCAAAACTTTTAAACGCTTTGGTACATTGCGTGAAAATCCAGACATTCTTGTAATACAAAAATAATACAGAAACAGTCAATACGAAATACCTTGAGGCAGCCATAAGTCAAGAATCCTTCAAAGTTACTTACGTAAGAAACGTTTTTTTCCACCGACACCTGCGCACAACTCGGGTTTCTTTTCCAATTAAACTAATCATGCATGACATTGCACAATTTTAGTTTATTACATTTTTTGTTCACTTACGTATTCGAAGTAAAATAATTTAAAAATAACCTAAAACCAAGAAAGAGATGTCAGAATATACAATTAGGCACCAAAATGTAATTCTGAATAAAGAAATGCTTCTAAAAGTATGAAACTTTATGATTGAAGAGGCCATTTTTGAACATTAAAAAATCAATCTCCCATCAATTACCTGATTATTTGTGACCACTCACATGGAGAATATATGAAGTACAGATTTAACAATTTTGTATACAGGCTCTTTATGCTCTTGTATAGGGTCGTCGGTCTGTTATAATAATTAATTCTAGAATTTAGAGTTATTTTAATGCTTACGATTTATAAACAAATTCCGAATAATTAATACTTTGATAACATCACATTCTTGTGAACTATACGTTTTTTTTGTTTTATTGAATACAAATTTGTTGTTATTATGTACGTCTTATAACACGTAGCTGACTTTTTATTCTTATCTTTCCAACCCTCCTCTGCCTTAGGACCCTTGATCGGAATTGATGAGATAGTCCCTTGTTTGCTTCCGGAGAGTAAATTAGTTTATTGTCCTCCACGTGGTCATACGAAGTTTGTACCAGCGTTTTTGACAATAAATCTATTTATTTTGTATTTATTTAGATTCTCGTATATTCGACCCTACTTTCAAAAGTAATGTAACCAGTCCCACAACATTATGGACTTCCATCTGTTATGTGTCATTATCAAAAAACGAATTTAAAAAAAAGAAAAAAAAACGAGATTTCCTTGAAATCACGAATGACGGAGAAACAACCACCCAAATCTAAGAGCCACCCACAGTTCAGGTCTAATTCTTGGTGTTGCCTCATCGCATCCAGGGACTTAACTACAACGCTCCTCTCCCAAAAACTCAACGAACCCGAAGGAGGGAAGAGCCAACCTCCCAACCCACTCCGAGCAACATCACCGCCAGCAACAAGTTTCAGCACGCCGTCTTCGCCTCGCAGAATAATTATTTCGCCCTCTCCCTAATTGAATACGCAATCAGAGAAATGAGAGTGCAACTTTTGGAAGCGTCTGTTCGTCCGTCTGTCCGTCGGAGCGAGAGAACGAGCAAAGAGTCGACAAGATTTGCCAGCGTCTCAGGGCGTTTCATGGCTCCTCCAAGGATGTTTTAGAAAGAAGAGCACGAGAAAAAATGCACAAGATTAATCTACCACTAGCGTATATTACGTTTTGGGTTTTGCTTTATCTTGTTTTGCTCGTTTAATTAGAGCCGAAAGATTTGTAAGTCAGTCTGGACAAGACTTTTTTGTATCGTCGGAACCTCAACGCAGAGAGTATTTCTCAATGAAAATATTCAATAAAATCTAGCACTCAAAAATACTCCATGAGTTATAATATTGTTAGTCGGTTTTCACATTTTATGAGGATATTTTTCTTCTTTTTTATCCAATTTCTTGTGTGTGGGTGTTTGTGTAAGATTAATTTAGCTGTTTATAATCCAAGAAACACACAATGTTCCCGTAAATGTGTTAAAAAAAGAGACAAACTGGATAACTCTTGTTCTGAATGAAAAAAAAAGTTTTACCTCTAAATGTTTCCATCGCATACACTACAGCCATCGAAGTACGTAAGCGCTTTTTGACGAAACTTTTTCTTAACATATGCTTTATGGCTACACCTATTCCCGTTTAACTCAAGAAGTACGCAATTTCTTCTTTGATTTGGTTAAACTTAAAATAAGCACAACGCATACATATTTGCATGAGCATTTTTTTTCGACTTTGAGATAAACAACTAACAATGCTTGAATTCCAAACAATCCTTGAAAGTATCACTAGCCTAGATTCACATGAGTTGCTATGCAGGCAACAAGGTGTGCCTTCTCAAGAAAAGACTGGACACATTTATTTAGAATATATTTTCTCCGTTTTAGGAAAACATGTTTTGAATTCACCGCGTTTCGTCATGTTACATCCGCATAAAAAAACCATCACATGATTCATTTTCTCTCCGTGTTAACATTGATACGTTTCTGTTCAATTTAAAGCAAGTTTCAACTGTTGCCTGGAAAACTGAGTTCTTATTAAAGAAAAATAAATATTAGAAATTTTTTGGAGTATTTAGTAACGATTTGAATGAATGTTTACGTAAGTGTGAACATGCTTCACTGGAAAAGAATTGTTGTTAGGTACGCAGAAAAAAAGGTTGAACGACTCTGACCTGACAAACTGTATTACGTGTTATATATGGTTACGTCAACGATGAGTTATGCAGGTAAGAGTAAAAGAGAGAGAGAGAAATAAGGTTGGAAACTGAGGAAGAGAGAAAGAGATGGAAACTGATGAATGTGAAACAGTAAATTAGCTTCATACTACCATACATCGTTTTTAACTACTTGGGAATAAATTATTGATTGGGATGTAGGCTGTCCGGGTGATGCCACGTCGAGTTATTAAAAGCTAACGTTTCGAAAATCGTATTAGGTCTTCTTCGGAGCAATGCCTTGAGAAGCACGATGGCCGAAACGTTAGTTTTTAAAACTTCGACGCGACGTCACCTGGACAGCCTAAATCCCATCGACTCCGGCCGCGGAAGCCTTCGCAATAAAATTATCGATTTACGAAATGTGAGGATGAGGAGAAATATATCTTACAACGTTATACTTTCGAAACGTGTTGCCACCTCGGGTGGAATGAACGGTAGACAACAACGACCTAGTAAGAAAACTAGCGATAGATCGATAGTGATTGGTAAATTCGACGACACAAGGACAGTGCGACGGAGAGAGGATATGGAAGTAAAGTGGCAGTGAACACCAGCTTCAGACGACCCAAGTGCATACAACTGAACAGGTCGGTCCACGACGCGCTGGGCGCGGGGGATGGGCTGCTGACAGAGACGCGAAAAAAAACAACAACAAAAAACCAAAAAACGGAGACAGGCACCTCTCTCTCTCCCGTTGAAAAGGAAACTTCTGGAAAGGAGTGATCGTTCTTGGGAAGAAAATAAGAAAAAAATAAAACACTCGAAAAACGAGAAAAATAAAGAAAAGGAGCGCAGATTCGTCACGAGCATTGACAAGAACATCTGCCCTTCTTCTCCAGCCACTGACCATTGGGTAGGGGAACTCACGATCGAAACGACACGTCCTTCAACACAGGGACAAGGACGAAGGAGAAATTCAAAAGATGTTCACGAATTCCTACGAAATACAATAAAAATTTGAAATATTAATTCCTCTAACCGTGCATGCGTTGTAATCTGATCGTGAGATCATGGCGAATACTGATTTTCATTACTCTGTTTTTCACCATTCAATTACAATTCGCCAAACGTGTAGACTGACCTAAGATCCATTTAGATCAGCACTGTTCAACTAACGAGTCGCTGCTCCCGAATCTTCCTTTGCGACCCACGAGTTATAATACATTTTACAGCAAATTTTTCATCCAATGTTGGGGGGGTGTTAATAAAATATAATATTTTTTACCTGCTTGAAATTATATGAATTTGTTGAAGAGAATAAAATGTCGTGTTACAAATAAATAAATATGACCCCATTTGTTTTATTCGTCGGGCAACATTTTGCCAGAATCCATCCCGATTTGGCCCGATTGATCGATCGAAAATTATTGAAAATGTCCCGCGGGCAAAGATAAGTTGGACAGCGCTGATTTAGAGGAAGGATGGAGTAATATCTTCCACTATGGGTCACGCGTCGGATGCCATCCTTCCTCCTGCTTCCCCGCCCCCCATGCAACATGAGAACTAGAGTTCGAAAATCACGAACATGTGAGAGAGTAAAGACGAATCCATCACCAACACCAACATAAGGTAGCATTGGTAAATAATCTAAACACAAAAAAAGAGTAAAAATAATAATTCAAAACTCAAAATCATACTTTATGAACAGAATATATCAGAAAACAATCCTAGAATTTCATATTTTCTATCGATAATATTCAACAAAAGAGTATATATCAATAATTCTTAAATGTGGACTAAGTTGAAGTGCGCAAAACTTGCACTTTTTGTTAAAATATATTTTAATGACAGGTTTCTCACTTTTCAGACTTGAATTTTTAACTAGACTTCGAGACTTCAGAATTTATCATAAATACAAAAGTAATTATTTTCAATTTATTATCAACAAAAAAACAACAACCCGAAGTGACTAACCAGATGAACTATTGAAGACGTCGTTGAGGAAAGGTTACTATCCTTCAATAAAAATAAGTTTTCATACAAGCCAGGGACGTTTCTACAAATGTATTGTTTTCTTCTATGCTAGTATGAAAATGTTATTTCATTGAAGTGTGGTGAACTTTCCTCAAAAACCTCCTTAATAATTTACAGTAAGGGCCAATAAAAAGATGATATTAAACCAGATTAATATTACGATTATGTCATGAGTGTACGGTTTTTCTTTGAAACCGCGCTAATTCAGTCTAGGAATAAATATAACACGGAGAAGAATTAGTAACAGAAGTAATTGCACGTTGAAATTCAGTTTGGTTCAAGAACATACTTCCAATAATTGGGTAGTACTCTTTTTCATATATTCTCGCTGAAAATACTTGGAAACACCGATCTCGCAGCAGACCCTATCATTTTCAAGCAAAACTACAGCAATAAAACGTCGAAGATATGTGTAACCAAAGTGAAGGAATGAATTTTCCATTCGCCCTCCATTTTTTATCACCGTATCCTCAAATGGGAACCCTCCACTTTAAAAGAATTAAACCCCAGCGTCGCCGGACGCCCTCGAAAGGCGTAGTGCAGACGGCCAACGCCCGGTAGCTGGCATATAAACAGCCACAACCCATAATTATAGTTAAGTTACGTATAATTGTGAAGTCTGGCCAAAAGACGGGTGTGATTAACGGGGTGAAGAACCAACATCCCGCGTTGGGACCCTGTCAGACACGGAGGCGAGAGGAAAATGGAGGATACGAGTATGATGGAGGGGATGACAGTTCTCTTGGGACTTGTTTTGAAGGATAGAAAGAAATTTATTCTCTCTTCACTACCATTTAAGGTCGTGTGACTGTTGCAGGAACTTATCAAGCATTTAGCTTTACTTTGAATATTATCTATTCTGATTTAATATTTCAAGCCCCACCGGTGGCGCAGGTGGTAGTGTTGTCGCTTCTCACCAAGTCATCCCGGGTTCGATTCCCGATGGAGCCAGAAAATTTGTAGCTTATCACATTAATGTCCCAGTTCATATAGCTGTGACTACTGAAAAGCGAACCTAATATCTGCGAATCACAAATCGCTCAATTTGAAACAATATATGAAGAATTATCCGTAGTTTGTCTTAAGTTCTCTAATTCTTGGGATAGACGAGGTATACTTCGCACTGTTCTTTTCTGTATTAAATTTATGACACACATGATCGTATCATCATACATGGGAGTTTATTTCACTCTTCAGAGGCTTTATCCATTAGAGCTCGTGATTTCAATGTAATTTTATTCAAATATTAAAACCCAGCATAGTCCAAACTTCATTAGACGAGTTAAAAGATAATAATGTATTCTTTCAATTGCCAGATTGCGAATTATCAAGAACAGTCGTTAGGTTGCTCAAAGAAGAAAATGTGCCTCGAATAGGTCATCGAAGAAAAGACTATGTGCAATTCATACTTTTCAATCCAAATATTTTTCTTTCCTCGACACGGATTTCTTTTCTCCCAATGCATTATGATATTTACTAACCATAGAATAACTGTAGCTCCTCCACTTTCCACTATTCATAATAGAAAGGGAATTGCATAAATATAGCACGACTTCAGATGAATCACACACAACTAAAGAGCGCTTTCTTAACAAAATCTTTCACAAACCGTTTAACGAAACGGAAAGAAAATTCAGGAAAACAAGTTTCATCACTTTCATCATGATTTTGTGGCGAGGGAGTTGAAATTTTGTATTGATGCTGCACGTTTTCTCGGTATTCACTTCGAAGTTATCATAAAGTTATAACTGTATCGCCCTTGGGTCCAGGTTTACAGTTTAGAATGAAAAAACATATTATGTTGACTTATCGCAAAAGTGACATTGCTGTTCTAACCAGACGTGGAAATATCTCTCTTTCAATTGTGGAGTTACATCACAATTAATGCCGTAAATAAATAAATAAATAAAAACCGTCTGCTTTGTTATATTAATTAAAATGTATTTTCATCTTTTCTCTGACTTATTTCATAATTGAACTGAGTTTTGACAACCAGATGCAATAGGACACAAATCAAACATTGCTCGGGCAAGTTTTCGTCTTTAAGATATCCCAATTCAAGTCACTTCTAATCATTAGATCAATATTTCAGGTATGGTTTGCTTACAAATACAAGCTACATTTTATTTAAGCTTCGACTTCTCATTTTCAACATGAATAATAAAAATTTTGGGGTAAGATAAAGATAAGATATTAGTTCAACCGCAAACTGTCTCTCCATGAAACTCTCGTCTTCTGTGAGTTGTAAATCTTGGTTGTGGGCTCGATGCCAAAGGTCTGGAGAAATGAACTTTAAAATGGGGGATATTTGGATCTCGAGGGCATGACTTTAATTGGTTCACAAACAATAATTCATGATAATTACTTAGTTTTTAACGTTTTCAGCTCTTGATGAACGGCCAACAAGACCAGGAGTAGTTTTTCAAAAAATGGCTGAGTCGATCATTCATCATAGTAAACCAATCAAGGAAATTTTAGTTTGAATAAAAGCGCAATTAGAGGTGTATTTTAATGACCATCGAAGGTATATTGATATATTACATATCAATGGTTAGAGATGAATTAAATATGTTTTGGATATTCTTTAAATCTTTTTGAAGAAACAATGGCGAGTTCTTGTTTAAAAATTTGGTAAACATTTACTGACGTACATAAAAATCTAAAACCAAAAACGTTTATTGACTGATCATAATATTCGCGAAATTTCATCTTCTTTTATTTAAAAAAAAGGTGGTGAACCTTAATGTAGTCATTAAGAACATCGATGTCCAAGTCCAAAAGTTTTTAACTATCAGTGAATCGAAATCACAATCTTTGACAATCTCATTTGCATAGGCATAGGGGAGGAAGCATTGTAATCATTTCACGATGACCTCTTCTCCCTTTACTGGGACATGGTCACGACATCACTGAGTTCCACCATCAGTCATTGTCAATGGAATCATGTACATTTTTTGAAAATTAATTTATAAAAACGTTGTAAATGAGAGAAGAAAGGAGATTTTGTATACAGATATTTCAAGGTATTATACCCGTCATTGGGACTAGGCTACAGTACTACACAAAAAAGTTTCAAATCATAGTTTGAACAATTCTCTATCAACTGCCGATCAATTTTTATACTCATAGGGCGCAAAAATTTTAATTTTTTGACTTTATATGTATGTGCCCATATGGAAAAACTTCTGGACTTATGTTTTTTATATCTCAACACAAATATCGGCTTCACATAGCTAAGAAAACCAACTAAAACAGGAACACAATGGTGTTAAGATTTTATGCCTTAGGTTACATTAAAAAAATAATTCAACAAAAGATACGGAAAAAAACTATTTTACCGGCAACGTCTACCGCATCACGTGACTGAAGATAATGTTAATGTCGTGAAATATAAAGAGTCAAACGAAAATCTAAATTTATTTCAACGTTTTAATTCACAAAAGTTTTCCTCTTCCAAAAGAAAAAATAAATAGTGTGAATTATAAATAAATAAATAAATTAGAAATCATTTGGTGAATTTTACTACAATTGACGTCCATTATATAACCAAAATAAATAAAAAGTTTAACACTAACGACCTCATTATGGACGAATGATAACGACGACTTAAATCTCAAGTCGAAACATTCTGTTCTTCAAAGCGAAAAATAAATGTTATTCCTCCATAATAAGGTCTCCATAGTAAGTCTTAAATTATTTATTTCCTTTGACGAATATTTGCAAGCTTCGTGAATAGTTCATAACGTGACTTCAGCCAATGCCAACAAATACCTTAATTGACTTCATGCATTGGCGTTCTACCGTCTTCAACATTCGCCACTCAAAGACGTGCGCTCTCTTCCATGACGTCACGAGTGTCTTATCGACAGAGAAATATCGACCTGGAGCGGACAGCCGCAGCGCGTAATTTGTTCGAGCGCGCCTCGTCCGAGAATTTGTGGCCCTCCCCAAATTGATTCCCAACTGCCCCCATCAATAAGCCAGTATCGATATTGAGCGGCAGAGTGAGAGGCATGTTTAATTCATGCATCGCACCATTAGTATGCTCCAACGAACACCGGATTCGTGAACGAGTAGAAGCATCGGACAAGTGGTCGAAAAGTAAGGGAGAGACTCAGATCATGTTAGTCATCTATACATTGGGTAATGCAAAAATGATCTTCGTGTATCATCCCCATCCCCGCCATATTGTTCCTGTGATGGTACTTCTTACTTCTCCATGCCCTAATAATTACGAAACGCTAATCTCCTCGCCGTTTCGAAAAGTTTTTGTAGCTTTTCAGAAAATGTTGGAGCAAACAGATGCACCTTATTTGATCCTCATTTCTCTGTGCCCTTACTGAGCTACTGAACACAGTGACAAACTTAAAGAATAAAAAAGCGCCCTAAAACATACCCTATAAAAGTTCGAGTAATGTAACACCAACGCTGACACACCCCTAACCCACCGTAACGCAGAGTAACGATATCAAAGTTCCCCAGGGGTATGTTAAGTAATTTGTATACAGCATCTTAGAAAAACCAAATTTCTGGAACAGAGTCCCTTCAATTTCTTATGCAATCATCGGAGTTACAGTTAAGACGTCAGTGTGGTAAAAATAAATAAAAACAATGTTTAATAAAATTATACGAGTACTGTATTGTATCCGATCGGCATTTTGAAGAGGGGACTGCGCTAAGCAGTGTTCCATTGCCCATCCATTCCATTGCCCTTTACGCTCTATCAGGGTATTTTTTGGAACAAAGGTGAATTGGGAGATTGGAATAATAACTGAGGTGAGGGGTGGATAGTAAAGATGAGCGATTGTTGAGGTGCAGTGAAAGGCAGGGAATACCTGTCGCAGACATGCTTTGCCCACTCCAATTCCTTTTTCGATCATCAGAGGTTTGAACCAGACTCACCACACGTACAAGGTGAGCGCTCTTAGCACTGTACCACAGGTCAGTCTTTCAATACTTCTAACAACGGTAGAAATAACATTCAAGAAATGATCTACAGTGACACTTCCATTAACGGACACTTCTCAATAAAGTTCAATTCTTCAAAGCGGCCACTTTTTTACTCCCCGTCATTTGATTATATGTTGACCTTAACTTTACTAAAGTGGACACTACTCAATAAAGGACACATTGAGATCCCGTGAGTGTTCGTTATAAAGAAGATATATTTACATATTTTTAATTAATAAATAATGTATTTTTAACACGCTGACTCGTTCTCATCACCACTCGTATATAATAAAAAGAATAATATACACACCATATTAGCTCATTGCTGGTCCCATGACTAAAGAAAAGTTAACCATATAAAACTACGAAGCACTTAACATATAAAAAAGAACATTTTCTAAATAATCATTTAGTAATATATAAAGAAATTATGAGGTGCAAAATCCTGATAGTATACAACATTTGAAGAAATGTCGAAGCGAAATATTCATCTAATAGTCTTACCAAGTTTTTGAGACTCATATGACTGATTATGATTGAATACTGTGATTATCTTTGAGCGTAAGCAATTTTACAATATGGTTAAAATCGAAGAAACTCCTATATTATTAATTTGTCTAACTACGAAATTGGTGCAACTTAACCGATAACTACTCAAAATATCAAAAGGTATGTGTGAGACAAAGGCCTACATGTCATAAGAAGACGTATGCTGAAATTATAGAACATTAATAATTTTCTCGAGAAAATCAAGACATTTCTCAACATCACTAATAGATACAACACTTTCTTAAAATCATAATCAAGGTATTACTAATTTTCTACTTCTATTAATACTACAATAACTGAAAACATATAAGTGTCCAAATAATTATCATTGAGATCTTTCTAGAAGAAAAATTGATTACGGACAATTTATTCAATGATAAATTCCATGCACCCATGTTTGAAAATCTCACCCCCGAAACTCTTGTAAACCTTTATTCAAGGAATTAAATATCTTAACACTTCCCTGCATTTATATTTATGAAACGGTCGTGTTTGTTAAGACCGAATTTCTGAAGCACCACCCTTTCTTTATACGAAACAGTCTCGTTCACGAACACTATACACGCAATAGTAGTAATATTCATCGCCCTAGAGTGTCAACCACTCTTTGCCAAAAAGGACCTTATCATTCGGGAATCGTTCTATATAATTCCCTGCCCAAGAATATAAAAGACATTATGAAATTGAATCTGTTCAAATCCGCGGTTAAAAACTACCTCCTGCACCAGTGCTTCTACAATGTAAAAGAATTTATTGATTTTAATAAAAGTTAAATTCGTCTTGTACTTTATCACGCCATTGCTGTAGTACTTTTTAAACAACTTATAACAATTTCAAAAACTATTTTCTTGCATGATTGTGTTGTCTTATGGCTCATATTAATTTAGTTTTATGTGTACTCAACTTTGGCACGGTTGTGTACATAAATTCTGTAGCCCCATCCTGGCCCGGGTTTTTCTCCGTTTTTCCTTCGTGTAGAGGCGGATTTATTATGCACGTTCTTTGTCTAGGGGCATGTTTATTGTAACAATAAATCGTCAANAAATTTACAAACATATTTGCGTTAAATTACAAACATATTGACATTCTATTAGTATTATAACTCGCAGCTAACTTTTTATCTTATCTAGGAACTTTTGCTAAAAATTTTGAATCCGCCTCTGCTTTAGGACCCTTGATCGGAATTGATGGGATGGTCCCTTGCTTGTTTCCGGAGAGTAAATTAGTTTATTGTCCTCCACGTGGTCATACGCAGCCTGTACTGTTTTTTGACAATAAATTTATTATTTAAAATTAATCCGGGAATAAAATAAAAATATTTTTTTTATTACAGAAAATCACGAAAATGTATTAACCAAAAGAATGAAAAATTTTGGTGATTTTATTTCAAGAATTAAAATTTTGAGGATTGATCATTTCGGTCTTCGTCATAGCGTGAATTTACACCTCCATGACGAAAATCAAACGTCAATGAACAGTTCACGATGGAGCTCAAACAAAACGCGCTCCTTGAACAAAAGTCGTCTCGATCCTCACCTTCAATTTATGGCAGCGCACCGTGAAGCGCATCAGCCGCGAAACAGTCACGACTCAGGCCGCGTAACGCACTGACGTAACGCACGAACACCGAAGAAAGCGCTCGCTTTTACTCCAGGGAAAGAGGAGGCCATAACTCACAAAAGTGGACGAGGCGCGGACGTGCAACCTTGAATCACTTCTGAACGCGCAAGTGCACAGTGCGCGGATATAGACGAAACGGTGAACATGCAACTTGTGTCACGATTTTAAGTCGGTTGCTAGAAATTTAATTCTGCGAGTTCCCCAACTTCACGTCAAAACGTTTATTCATGTTATTATGTTATTGTTGTTGATGTTATATCAACTTTCCATTCGATTTTGGGTACATAAATAATACAGAAATAAGAATCGCAACACGTAGATTCAATAAGTATGGCAAAGAAAATAATATGTTCTAGACGATATATTTAGAAGTTTTATTTATAGCCAGAAAAGAGGCATATTTTAGAAAATGAAAAAGGACAACTTTAGTAATTATACACAAAGATTTGAAGGAACTTCCGTCTTTCTCTCAACACAAAAAAACGCCATTTAATACCGGCGTAGGGTATAAATACAACAATTATTAGAAAAGGAACATATTAGTCCTGTATTAAAATTTGATAAACCAAAAGTGGGTTATCGGCGCAGTTCTGTAATTATTTTATTAGTATTTCGATAGGGGTTCGTGAAGGCATAGTAAAATTTCCGTAAGCGAGTTAGCATTAAAAATTTTAAATAGCTGACACTCCTAAATATCGTGTCACACAATTTGAGCGAGTTTGATAAATATCTATCACATAGTTTAGATTTGAAAACCATGCAAGTATTCAAACATATATAATATACAGTAAGGATGTTATCAGCCATAGGAAATTACCAGACAATTCTAGCAGTTCTTTATTATCACTTTGTCAACGTTTACTGGTAGCTGGAGAGAATGTGTGTGACTGCATAAACTTTACTAAAGTATGTAGTATTCTTCACTAATGTTAACAGGTTTTTTTAATATAATTTATGGTAAATGTGAATGGGATTGTCTAATTTGGAGTAGTGAATTATTGGTTTGATTGAGAATGTTGAAATAACCCTAAATTGGTTTCGGTTTTGTACAGTCCTAATGATGGTAACATTCGTTACCGAAACATTGACAAAGTAATAATAAAGAATTTGCCAAACCGTAACAATTGTGTCTGATATATAATATAGTATAAATCATCTGAACATATAAAATATTTAAATTATTCCTTTTTTATGATAAATTAACAGGAAAAATAATGAAGTTTAGTAAATAATAATTTCAAAGATTTTATACGTGTGTAAATTAATTTTTAGTCCATTTCCGCACACTGTGCAGCGCGTATCGGCGTGGAGCGGTGGCGGCGAGGCGAAGCGCAGAGGGCAGTAGCGTACGCTGAACATGCACACTAGTCCTTTCAACTGTCACCGCTCTCCATGACTGCAGAGCGAGCTAATGAAGAAGAAACATGGCGTGCACGGGTGGATCTCCACGATCAAAGACGACATATTCTGACTCGCGGTCCCTACTTGGGTTTTGTGATACGCATACGAAAGCGAACAAGACCGTGATGGTGAACCGACGACATGGAAATATCGTATAACACTTGCAACAGAATACTATTTCTGACGTCGTTTTCCATTACAAGGACGGGGGAATCGGAAAGACATGATGGATACCGGAATTCTACAAATTGAAAAATGAAAAGAATAAATTGAAGAGGATATTTATTTATGACTTATAGCGAGGTTCAGGCTACGAGACCTGCTGCTTCACCAAACCGTGACTTAGGAGAGGGATTTGGAAAGGAGAGATGTTGGGTCACCGGGGAATTGATAGTACCAAACTGACATTACTTTGGAGTAGGTGAGGGAAACCCCAGCTAAAAACCTCCTCTAGTTCAGTCGAACAAGGTTTGAACCCACGCTCTACCACTCGGAGGTGTCGTGAAAGCGAATACACTACCACTAAACCATGTCTGGTGTTCATTGCGTGATTTAAGCGGATATCAGCAGGTTTGAGACATAAGATGAATTACGCCGAAAATACATGAATGCGAGAAAATAATTTAAAGCTAGATGTAATACGGGCAAAAAGCAAAAACCGGGAGATATCAGTAAATTCTACAATGCAGAATACGTTATTCTAGAATATTCAATGTAAACTATGCACGGATAAGCGAATAAAAGATCTGGCACTACATGGTAATTAAATGTTAGTTAGATATAAGTAACTTAAATTTTTGTTGATAAAGTTTGAGTAATTTGATAATTATTTAATTTGTTAATTTTTCTATGTTGGTAATTTGGTTTATTCATGTTCGTATAAATCTATGTAAATAATGTATGAAATAATCTATAACTGTGTCTCAATGATTATGTTGAAGGCAATGTGACATGTATGCGATCAAACACCACATAGAATTAAAAAAAATGAATGTGTGCAGTGTCAATCCCGACCATTAACGTTTAAAATACTTCCTGTCTAGAAATATAAATATACATCCAAGGGTTACGACTTGTCATATGAGCCATTCAGATATTCCGTACTTTCTACACAACTCTTGTCACTAATGCTGTTGTCACAAATTTAACATTTAGTGACTATCCAATGGCAGACAGTAGATCTACCCTATCGCATACTTTCTAATTAGAGTCCCCAGAAACCCAAGTCGGAGTAAGATCATTCCACGAGGATAAATCGGGTTTTGAACCATCGTCGCCAAAAGTGGCGAACAAGCGCACTAACAGCCACATCCCGGGTCGCTCAATTAATCCAACCCAGCAACAAAATGTAAAAATTTGTTAAGTCAATTTAGTACATTTGAAATTGACAAGGATACTCAAACACCCGTCGTACTTTCCAATCATAAAAATGCATTAACGTACCATACTTAAGTACCCTTTGAAACTCGCATAACACATACAAAAAAGTGTTTTGCAAACATAAATCATGGGCCATAAAGAAGACGAGTGAGCGACCGCAAATTTTCACGAGGACGGCGTCCGCAGTCGCCCAAACTTCCCACGGGAGCGAAGCAACAGAGGCGGCGGCTGTCGCCGGAGGCAGAGCGAGTGGGCCGGCCGGCAGCCAACGGACAGACAACGGGGAGCACGGAAGGATGAGTCTCTCGGTCATGAACAGGGAGAGGAGACGAAACGTAACCTGGATTGTGAGAGAGGTGATCAAGAACTAAGGTTCGTTTTGGTAGTCGACGAACAAAAAATGTTACGTTGCCTAATCTCCCTGTCGCTTACCGAAAACATCGAACCAGTATTTAAACAAAATAAATAAATAAGCTTTATTGTCAAAATAGCAATTACAAACTGCGTATGGTCACGTGGAGGACAATAAACTAATTTACTCTCCGGAAGCAAGCAAGGGACCATCCCATCAATTTGAATCAAGGGAACTAAGGTAGTGACAAGAACCTCAGGTTTTTGGAGAGACCGTAGCCTCAGATTGCATGTCAAAAATACGCAATTCTTATGAAGCTTCACTTTAGTGTACAACTCACCTCTCCTTATCTATTGGACTGAGTTTTCAATCGATGTGACGATATACAGTGTGCGTTTGAAAGAGAAACGGGCTAAACATAATGGAATCGAGATAATTCAATCGTAAGAAATACATCTGAAATATATGATAATATTCAGTCAGGTAATCTAACGGCGTCGAACCGGGAATTCAAACGTGAACTCCTGCTTTGATCGCAGGGGTGCTAACCACCACACCACCCAATCGACTCCCACAACTGTACATCAATTCCATCCAGACAAATGTGGAAGTATGTACAGTTGTGGAAGGTGAACGAGTAGTGTAGTGGTTAACAACCCTGCAATCAATGCAGGAATCCCGGTTTCGATTCCCGGCACGTCGCCATTTTCACCTGATTGAATGTTAACACGTATGTTCTCCGCGTGCAGGTAACACGGAAGAAATATATGCATCTGTAACAAATGTTGAAATGAAAATATATCATAATGAACAAAACTTTGGCGTTAATTAAAAAATAATCTAGCAGTCAATCGTGAGCAATCTTCTACCCGAAGTGAAGTGAAGGTCCTCGAAGGTAGCTAAGCATCGACCGACGGGCAAGTGATGCCAGCAGCAGCAGCAACAACAACAAAGCGGTTTCCTTCACTGTTTTTCGTGCACCACTGCCTGTTGCTCCTGCTACCACCTCCACCTTCCGAAGAATAAAAACTCAAAGACATGCTGAAGGTCGTCGGAGGCAATTACTCGGCTGCCGCCACCGCGGTCTTCGGCCCCGGGCCTAACTGGACCACTGGACCACGCCGCTCCCGCGTGGTTCGTCCGTCCGTCGAGTCTCCAAGCAGCTAACCCTCTCTCAGACCCTCGCGTCGCGTCGCGTGTGCGTCAGCTCCATCCATCGCCCACGTATTTAACTCTTTGCTGCACTTTTTGGGAGGAGTTGGAAGGAGACAGGAGACCTTGTCTCGTGAGCATTTAGGTTGAAGGACGTCGTAAATGACACCACTCTCTCGTATTAAGGCTTTCTTATGCTGCTGCCATGGACTATCATATGTGAGATAGTATCAGAGATTTTAATCGATACGGGACTCTATTGCATTTCGATTAAACATAATGACAACATTAATGTCGCTTTTTTAAAATTAGAGCGTGGTTCAATAAGACAACATTATCTAAAAAGTATATTAACATTCTTTAAGTATTGTTACGAAAATATAACCATCCCCAGGTTGTATTAAAAAATGAAGATCGAAAACTGAGCGAATTTGTGGAATGTATTAGAATCACTAAGAATATATTAAGTATCAAATCTCATAACACTCAGTAAAACATCTTTCACGTTGGCATCCAAACTATGTTACACTAAATTTCATTATGCATACGTTTTCCAGTTATTACCCTTCATAGAAGAGTTATGAGAATATTTAAAATTGCACTGAAACATAATTGAAGACAAAGAGAATGTTGAGACATAAAATTGCAATTTTCGCAATTCCCACGGGAACGAGAATATATTAGTAATTCACTCTCATTACAGTGAAAGATAACGTGAGAACCACTTTTTTGAAGTTGAATGTATACTAACTATTGTTGTAATTGTCAAGAAAATATCTCTCATCAACAATTAAATAGTATATAAAGCAACGTCAATATTAAAACTGCGAATATTGAAGACCTTTCAACTTAACAATCAAAACATTTAAAGTTCTCAATTACAGCGTTCCGTGTAAATAAAAAGCACATAAGTTGACAAAGTCCACATTTTACAGTATTTCGCAGACTTACCGAACACCAGTTTGGATTCTCGGCAAAGCAATGTAATTGTACATACCTGTAACAGAAAGGAGAAAATTTAGTCAAAACTGGGTTAAATGAACGACACAAAAACATACAAATTATGATAAAACAAAGGATTCACAGAAAATTCCTTTTAAAAAAATATTTGTTGGTTCTTATTAACCAATTTTTTTCGTTATCGTACATTACTCTGATCATACAGCATGCATATAGAAAAATAAACTTTGATGTACCAATATTCTATTTTCAATATATTTGTAATAAAAATGCAGCCAATTTGCATAATTATAATAATTGATGACACAAAAGTAGTACTTTATAGCCACCTTTTGTTAGAAATTAAAATTTTCCGTTAAATGTTGATGAGTTAGTTACGTGTTCACTATTGAAAGCAAATTTCCCACAATTTTTTTTTCTTTTTGCGTAACCCAACTTTGGAACACACAACATAATTTCAATATTGAGTTTCTCAAATGAAATATGCTGCAGTGAAAAATGAAAAAGAAAAACTTCGAACGATGTTTGATACTTGTTAAAACTCCGATGTTTCAATGTTATCCTCTCCTCATTCAGACTAGTGTACGTAATTGCTAATTAAAGATAAGTCTGTGATGAACGTGCGTCCTATAATGTACCCTGATAAGTGTGGAAACTACTTTGGTAATTCATTCATTCGTTCAAATAATGAATTCATTTGTGAGTTGTAAGAGAATGATGAAGTGGATAATACAAAAAGTATAAATGATATAATGGTCATACGCAGTTTGTACTGTTTTTTGACAATAAATTTATTTATTTATTTATTTATTTATTTATTTAATAAAACTGTTAACAACTCACTATGGTGCACAATATCCGTGTGTTAATTCATTCAAAAATAATAATTGTTTTACCACGTAGCTTTTCACTCACGGTTGCACAATCTCACACTACATCACGTTCAAAATAGGATACCACCCTGAGTTGGCCCTACAAGTCAGCACTGGATTGCGAATAACGACACACAGTTGATGTCTGGGAGATACCCACGCGTATTACGGTTGTGACGAACGAAGCGAGTAGATTGAACAAAATAAATTGTAAAATAAACGAACAAAAAATGTAACGTGTAATATCATCGACATCTAATAAAAGTAGATATTTGGATATTTCAAAATTGAATTCAGTTTTATTGCTTTCGAAAAATTATGCTCATTTAATAATTCTAGATATAATTTTTTTTAAATTAAAAATTGCGTCGAATTTTTAAGTGCTGGGTCCAATATGAGACAAATTTTTCGTATTGTAAAATGATATCAGAAATGCTGAAAAACTCAAAAAGATCTCACCAACCATGTCATACCTTTCCCGCTCCCCCCTGTCACGGAAAGCCAATTGGGTCGCCAGCCCCGCGCAAAAAGGCACGATTCGTTGCCACGTCGCGATATCAGTGATAAATCAAGCACGGAAGACAAAGTGCCGTTTTCTGGAGCACCAATTAAAGAAGACTAGTGTTCAGAGTCGCAATACATAAACATGGTCTTCCGAGAATTGTTGACAGCTTGTTTCGCTTTCTCCTAACAGAATACTACCAGAACAGAATACAACACTCATAGATCCAATTCACGAAGACAAGTTCACAAGATGAAGAGATTTCTTGGCGAAACGGTTCGTTCGAGCTTGTTATGCTTATCATGGGGAAATAAATAGAGCGTGTGCTCAGTAGATGAGGTATGGTTTCTCTGCACTACATCTTATTCCCAAACATCCAAGAGCGTACAAGGTACAGATACCTAAATATTTAAAGAAATATAATTTCCACACCGTAAATTAATAACTATAAGAAATGAAAATTTAATATCTATATAATTTATTTTTTCAAAACATGTAGACAGTAACTACGAAATATTGGCGAAGTTAAATTTTTTTAAAAAATGTTGGATTATTCTTTGCTTAATTTGCATTATTCACGGGATCCTCAATTCCTAAGTCATTAAAGGCCTACTTGTCACACAACAAACCTTATAGGCTACTAAGGTTATGCAACAAGGACATACTCAGGTGTGTCCATGCCATAAAGGAAAGTAGGGCTCCGCAATTTCTTGGTTTCTGTTCGAGAAAGAAGAGATATGGCCAGCATCCCGCGCCGGTTGTATTGACCCCGGGGATAGACCCAGTACTTATTTAACATAGGACGAGAAGTTTGAATAAGTTTGGATTGATGTATGCACAAAAATTCTGCAACCATTATCAAATTATCAAACAACAATTTAAAAAATCAGGACAAGAAGAAGATACTTCAAAAAAATTTCCTCGTCAATCTTCAGTATTTACAATATTTTTTATAATCCAAAAAATCATGAAAACTATACCAATTAACAATGGTGACCGTTGGTTGTCCGTGGTTCCCAACGGTGCTCAACGAATATTCTAGTTGCATTATTCCGCCTAATTTCATTATTCTAGTTGCATGTTTGTTTCTTTTTTCCATAAAACTTAAATACCTAGCAACAAGCAACTATTCGTTGAGAGTGAATACCAGGGTACAGTATGCACAGCCCACGGCATCCTCGGGTTTAAACATAGGTGCATGGGCTCTCAGCCCCGCCAATATTTTTGCAATATGTTTGTATGTATATAAGTATAAGAATTATGTCTAATAAAGCCGTTTTGAATTGAATTGAAATTGAACAATGGTGTAAGTCGTAATTCTGTTGATAAAATAATAATGAGAAAAAATAAATAATAAACATTCATATAATAAATCATTTTATTTACGATTACATTTTTTCTAAAGCCAATATCCTTAATACCACGAATTAAAAGATTCCATTTAAATAAAATTTAAGCTACGTGCTATGCAAAATAAATTTTGATAAAACCACATATTTTAACCGAATCTGATCAAATATAATTAAGTTATAATCTTCAAGATAAATTTCACATGTGTCAGGGAGTGATTGCAAAATAACACTTTCTTTGAAAGAACAGCATTAAGGATGTTAATAAATACGAAAAAGCAACACTTCCAAACCACTGATATTAATAAATAAACATTTTTATCTATGTGGACGTTAAAAGATGAATTTGTATAAAAATTACAAATTTAACGGGATCAAAGTCGCAGGTACTCAGCCAATTAACAATAAAATGTGCAGAGAGTTTCTCGAAACTCCAAGACGCTGTCGACCAACACGCTGTCTACGACGAGATTTATACTCTACCGCAATACTGTTAGACTAGAAAGGTACTCAAGACCTATTACCGCATTTCAAAGTCGAAGATGAAGCTGTAAAGTAATAAAATGAAGACAACCAAACCAAGGCTTCCCATACCATTCACTGCGTGCCCAGCTCGAGACATACAATCGAAATTAATTAGTGGAAGCCCTCTTCGAACAAGCGAACTTCTGATTAGGTTGAAGGTGCTCATCAGACACACGAATCATTTCCCAGAACTGTCTCTCCATCAACACAAGTAGCTCATCACACAAGAAGGTAACAGGAAGCTCATGTCGACGCAGTTGCGCCCTGATATAATTACCGCTAGTAATCTCACTGTCATTAGTTGTTATACCTTACAAGTGTTCGCATAAATTGCATCACAGAAGCCCGAAGCTATTGCTTTGTTTCGGAACATACGTCTTGAAATGTCGAGGTTGGGAAAGTAAGAATGAACTTTATGTTGGTAAATAGGTAAGAAGTTGAATAGATTTGCATGTCAGTAATTTAAATTGAAGTAAGCATATACATAAAAAATGTTTTCGTCCTTAATACAATCATAACGCAAAAACACTAGTTGACCTTTCTCAATAATTTTGTCTCTCAGATACACTAATGTATCACTTATTTTTGTATTCATGTGTATTCGTTAGTTCGTAATCATTAATAACGTGCCTACGACGTATTTTTGTCCATTGCCAAGGCTGGATATTGGACCCAAATGTCTGGAACGTCGTCAATGTATTAATGATAATGAACCTAACAATCCTGAAGAATACAATAATAATAAAAAATGTTGAAGAAGTAACAACTAATGATTACATGTTGTCATGTATTAACTTCCATGTTCCATCACCAATATTTCGAAATTCGGGATATATAATCCATACAAACAACTGCTGAAAAGAAAAATAGAAGACAGGATAATACAACTGAAGTTGTTGAGCATATCTTGTCGGGTCAGAACAAGGACTTTTACGGGGATCAACAGTTGGATTTATTGGTCAAGATACGAGAATGCGATTCACACTACAACAACAAGTAATCGCTATCACGTAGCAAGCAGACATTTTTGAAACCCTCCGGGTATAAGTTGTCTACCTCCATCTCTTGCTGTTCTGTGCCGTGCACGCCGGCGGTCGACTACGAATCATGTACCAAACCACCCACGATCAAACTCCATAAAGAACATCGACTCATGAAATTAGATCGACAACCCTTCTTTAACAGCACAACGAGCAAATGGCTGAAGACATTTGGTATTATTTTCGATACTTATGGATCACTAATTCTCTTTTTTATATTTTCTCACTCTGTTACTATTCTGGATCTGATATGGGCAGAAGACGACTCGGTTACCGCCTTCTCGATGTGCCTCAGACTTCGAAACATATTATTTGTAGAAAGATAAAAATATTAAAGTATGAGATTAGGTGCGGTCGCACAATCGTGCATTTTAAATTGCTGGTATTTCATTAATTGTTTTGTATTATACGCACAATGATTACCGTGATTTTAAAATGATATTTTAAACAGCAATCCAATAATTTTAAGTATTTTGAGTAATATAGAAGACAGTATTCTTCAGAAAATGTCTCTACTAGGACAAAATCTTGAATGCTTTCTAAACGATAAATTTATTTTTTATTATAAATTTAAATAACTGAAATACCAAATGATGGAAATCATTTATCCATGATCATCCCATCATGGAAATAAAAATATTTTTGACGCGAATATCGCTTAAAATGTTGTAGTAAGTTTTCATAGAAACGAAGTTTATGAATGTGATCACATATCAAGAACACGAGAATAAGTATCTAAACGTCTCGTAAGAATAAAATTTATCGAAAAAAATACTAACATTCGATGAAATTGTATTATATGACAACGAAAATTTAAATAAATTATGTAGTGTACAATATCATACAAATGTCAATTCGATAAAATATTATACAATATTACAATATTATAAATAATATATACATACTTTCTAGAGAACAGTTAGCTGAAGAGTATTCACTGAATCATATATTACATTTTTAAAATTTTATTAGCGTTCAGAGGCGTAAGGAATGCTTGTTTCTTCATGAATATACGAATGTTACTAATATATGAATTGAATTGCTTCTTTAAAATCGTAATACAACTATCACTCTGGATGTGATTGATATTCCAGCAACAAGATCAGTATCCTTTTCGAGTAGAACATCTTCATTGATGTTGTCACAAGAAATCAGTATGAAAAGACTTTCCATATAAAGCAAGAGGAAATGACGCAATGGGACTATGTAACGAGAGCAATATTTTCCTATCTCCCATCGAGAGAGCCGCAAAAAACTTGCATCACGCTGCATAAATCAACATCTTCCACGAAGCGGTAATGCCACACTTGAACCAGAATTTACACACCCTCAAGCAAGAATGGACAACTCCTGTAGATAGCAGGTGTAATGGAAGGACAATACACGGTTTATGGACGAGTGCAAGAAATATTTCGAGCTGTTTCACTTAATAATATTGATCTCGTGGAGGATCGTCCAATGGAATCGTAGAACTTCTTTAACATCCGAATTTTCACGCGATCGAAAATGCACTTAAGTATCGAAAGAGAAAATAAATTCGAATATGGTTTCTACGGACCTAAATATTATGTACCTAGGACATTTCCTGTCGAGAGAATATTAACAGCAGGGTAGACAAACACTATTATAAGGGCAACAAATTACCTTGCCTAATATCTTCTCTTATGTTTTCTACATTTTCATGTACAACCTGAAGATAATGTTCTTGCCTTATTTTCAGAAAAACTAAAACATTTTGTTTCACTTTTTATGAATAAAGAGATACCAATGTTGAAAGAAGAAAGACATTCGTAAGATAAAAATTCTTAGAATAAAATATTAAACAAATATTTTCCGAGAAAGTTCGTAAGTACTATGTAGAAGGTTTGCAAAATGAAAGGATAAATCAATAATTTGTATATTTTAAGTGTAAAGATCTAGGAGTAATCTTAAAGATATATTTTCATTCATTCATTTTTCATAATAAATAATTGGATATAAATGTTTGAGCTGAAAATATGATCTACGAAGTATAGTATCTTCAGATCATGTTTAACGGTTATAACTTTTGGTTTAATCTCCATTTTTCCTCTCATTCCTCCAATTACCACAAATGTAGAATCATTATGAAGAGGCGAGATCGTATTTTTCCATTTGAACTATTACCAATTGTTTTATAATTTGTTTCAAAATGTAATTTAATTGAAATACTAGTAAGTTGAATTCACTACCTTCCAGATGACGCTACTAACCACTTATTTAGATAAAGTCCATATTTGTTACTTAGTTTATTACGTTTGTTTGCCCAGAGCGCAATGCTGGATAAAGCGCTGTAAAAAAAATTATTAATTGCTTTCACGATACATTAAGCCAAGTAAACGGTACCGTCATGTCAACACGTTCGCGGAATCTTCGAACGGGACACTCGTGTTGCATGACAAGCATCACTACGTCACATCAACCACGAACGGCACGTGGAGACCGGAAGAACGCGTGCTTGTTATGTACACGTGAAATTAAACACATCCGATAAATTACATCGCCATAGTTCAGTCACAGCTGGTACTCGCAGTGATAGATTCAAATGCTAATGAGAATGCATGGCAATGGTTTCAGACCGCTCATCCTCCACTGCCATGTCATATTAGAGATACAACAAAAGGAAGAGAAAGTGATGCGCTGTTACATGGTATCATATTCTAGCTAGTCAAATCTGCAATTATTTATGAGAAGAAAAATAATAAAAATATCAACATAATGACACAGGACTTTCTCGTCCTATTAATTTTGTACATTTCTGTATTTTGGAGAACAAAAAGAGAAATTCAGAAAAGATACCTTCATAAACGAACAAAACAAATGTTGACAGACAAAGACAATCTACAACAACGAAATTGATCTTCATTGGTAATAAGTATAAAGACCTTATCACTCATTAAGAAGATGTTTTAATACAAATTTCAGTATGCATATCAGATTACACAATACTGGATCTCTTACATAGTTACAACCGATACAGTCATGTCAGATGTGATGTGACGGAATAGCTATACCAAAACCTTATTCAGACAACGTACGTTGTTGACACGTTAGCAGATAAATAACAAAGGAACAGTCAAAAAGGGAGTAGAATCCCTTTTTACACGCGTATCCCTCAAACAACTTATATTTAACACAAATATATTTCTATTATGATCACATTTCAGAAAGAACAAAAAATATATTTCGTACACTATGGTATGTGTCGTATTAGTAGCGCGTCACGCGGATACACGTCACACTACATCAGCACTTCATTCGACCCAATTACCTTGGCTGCGGTAACAGCGACAGAGCGTGTGGCGCGAAATTGATCAGCAATGAGTCCTTGGATTGGAGCTCAGCACTTGTCTCTACTGCTTGACTACCTCGTCCAGCGTCGTCGTTCATGCCAGTCACGGCGCTGTTAACATTCTTGGAGGCTCAACGCCGCCGCCGCCGTGCCACACGCGCCGCCGACCAGGGTGAAGGTCGCTCGCGAGCCCATTGGCAGAAGAAACCCAATTGTACAGCATGTACCCTTCAATGGATAGAGATATGTTGGTAAATCCTATGAAGTGACTACAGATGTGAGGTCCATTTTCTTCTCAGTTAGGTATAATGGCGTTTCGACAACTAAGACCACTGACGCCTTATGAGTCATTAGTGAGAAGATGATACATTTACAGAGGGAAAGAAAAAAACCCAAATAAAATTAAAAATATATTTAAAAACGTCATGTATAAACACATAGATGATATTCATAAATAAGAAAAACATTTTCTTCTTCATGTATATGTTTTTTACAATTATTCATTCTCTGAATACATACGAAACGTACTTAATGCAAAAATAATTTTATTCAGGGGTTCATTTCATTTAGGTAATTTCATGACGTAATAATAACAATAATACCATGTTCTTTTGCATGTACAATGTAAGTGTAAATTACTTTTCCTTTCGTTTCGAAATAAAATTTTCAGACAAGTAAATTGAAGTATAATTCTTATTATTTAATTTATATGGTGATGGTCACATATTTGACCATCACAATAGAATGTTTTCTTATTCTATATTCCCAATTCTATAAGTAAACAGAAATAAAATTCATTACGCAAATCCTACCCCTGAAAGTAAAATTATTTTCTACTTCTGAAAATACATAATTTTTCTGTTGGGGATATTTAGTTGTAATGTAAGAAATTTGGCACTCAATCGTTACCCATTCATCTTCTATTTTGCCCCTCACACACACTCTTTCTGGCTATGAGAAGGAAAGGAGCATGTGACGCCAATGTTTGTACATATCGGTGCAATCTTGCTAGTAAATCGCACGCAATAGCTGTGAAGGTCACACGGATTTTACACATACTCTTTACGTTTTTTCACCACATATTATGTTTTCTTAGTTTCTTTCCCACATATTGTGAACGGCTAATACCATTCCACGTCTGGCAATGAACACTTCGAGATATTTCCTCCTCAAGAAACTTCATCGCTTGGTACTTGTTATCTACATTTAGAACTGATAAAAGCAAATCGATTGAGTCAACAAAGTCATTGAAAGAACACTTGTACGCCAATCAGCATTTTACAAAGACAAATGTTTAGAACGAGAGGATTCTGAATTTGCAAAATTAGTAACTGCAATAGGAAAACGTATTCAGTTACATTCCAATAACTTCATTGATATAATTTTTTTTTACTTTACAATTACAGAGTGTGTAAGAAAAGTATTGTAATCAGTCGAATTTTTTTTTTTTTTTTAGATCTCTTCGGATCTTAACGAATTGGCTCCAGGAGAATCTATTTTCAAATTTGGAGGCGCTATTTTTTAAATCTACCTATAAGGCTATTGTAAAGAGTTTAATGTGGAAGATAACTCATGCATCTATACTTGAATGTGCAGATATGATGTTTAGGAGTGTACCATGAAATATTATATATATTTTGAAACAGATTGGTCTTTTAAATACGTCATCTTGTTTAATAATTATAATGTATTATGATTTCTTTTTTGAATTGTTCTTCTTTTTTCTTAAATTGTAAGTGTAATATAGGTTGTTTAGTGCATTGATATTTTTTGTTATGAATTGTAATTGGAAAGTTGGGTGGGACACTCTCCAGATTTTTTGAATTAAAACGAAATATATTTTCAAGCTTCTGTTGACCAAGTGGGATTGCCAACTACGATGATCTTTAAGCTCTCGGGAGAGTGAAAGAGCGTCAATCACGGTCTTGACTTCAGTGAAGCCAAATGTGCATATATCGATGGCCCACCCCGATGGCATAGTTTGGCATATCTGGTACTGTGCAAGGCCACTCGTCGATGTTGTTGCTCTGAAAATGTCACATCATCTGATGAAAGAACGAACGCCCACAATCAATAAAAATATGAGATACAAATATATAATAAAATGAGATACAAATTGTCCAATAATCTGAAATATGATAGCGCAGCGCAGAAACCCCACCAAAAAAAAAAGAAAAAGAAATTAAACTATATGTAACGACTGACGAAATAAAGTCTCTATGGAAAACGAACGGAAGAGCGAAAATCACACAGTTAAACCGAATTTATCACAATAAATAAAGTATAATTACATCGAATAAAACCAATTTATTGGAATAACTTTCGGTCAGCTGAAAATGGCGACGATCCGGGAATCGAACCCGGGACTCCTGCTTTGACCCCTGTGAACACCCCTGCGATCAAAGCAGGAGTCCCGGGTTCGATTACCTGACCGAAAGTTATCATACATCTTCTCCACGTGTAGGGCACACGGAAGAAATGTATACAATTTATTGGAACTTGACAGCATTTGGATATTCTGGGAACCACTAAGCAAGCACCAAATTTCCTCATCCAGTAGATCGTTAACAGCTGTTTTAAAAATATATTTTTTTGATGTATGAATTTTATGCTCGGATATTTTATAAAAAATTCAATTCGTATATTTGTACTCATTACTCATGAGCAATTATATCAAAATATAACATTTTAAAGTAAATTACACTGCCGGTTAAGGACGAAAACAAACGTTCCCCACAGAAAATATTTTAAAAAAGTAATAATGATAGGAATTTCCAATATGACAGTATTGAAAATATTCTTCAGTTCGATATTATGACAAAGAAAACTGGGAATGAATGTACAATTCTCTCGAGTCCTTTCATCATAGGTATTCCTAATCTGATGCAATCAAATATTTGTGAGATTCGCGATATCTGCAAAATTATTTTATCGGCATTGTAAGAAGAAAAATAAATACTTGTCATGACTTTATAAAACAGAAAAATAAAACTAATATTCAAGAAAAAATTAATTCAACGAATGATTTTTTTTATAAATGCTTTAGAATAGAAGTTTAAATATGAAAGGAAGGAAAGTTGTCCAACCCAAAATGTCAACGTTTATCTTCTGTCATCTCTGATAGGACGGCATAGCTCCAGAAGTAAATTAGTTCACAGTGATTTAACATAGCTGACTGAAGCCGATGTCGCGGTACAGAATGAATATGTACATGTGTTTTAACAATAAATCTAAACCCGTGACTGCCCTCCAAATTATTATTCCACTTCATTAAAACCTTACAGGATTATTTCGTGTCGCGGACTTAATACTTCATCGTCGTTCAGATACCGTACTTGCGGTATCCTGGAGATAACCGTGGCCCCGATCCATCGACAGACATCGCGTTATCCTCCGTCGGTGGTTGAGGTAGTGCCGCGGGGAAGTCCCGAAAGCCATCGCATCGTCCTTCCATCGAAGACGTGCTACAAACAATTGGCTTCCTTTCTTCGCAGCGATTGGAGTTTGGGGCGGAGATGTAATTTGCAGATACAGAATGCATGTCGGATACGGCTGTGCACTATAAATTCTCCGCTTGACAAGATGGAAGCGAAGGTGCGTGATGTGGTGGGCTGCGGCGTGAGAGGTGTATTATAGTCGTCGCGAGAGCACGTCGATGATGTGGAATCACGATCAGATCACGGCCCCGGAGATGGCTCAGACAATAAAACGTATTTCCGTGTTGAGATTGTTGTACGTAGTAATGGACTGAGAAATCGTGAAAGTAAAATATTCGATTTAGAGTGATATTCGGTAAAATTATTTGAATAAAATATTCCAATATGCGCAAAAATATTTAAGAATATTCACAGGAGAAAACCAACTATAACTTCAAGCTATTACAATATTTAATAATGATCATTCACTCAAATTCATTGCGCACTACCATTGAGTCAAAGAGAAAGGTTTTATTGATATTATTCACGTCTACAATCATTATTAAATTGAAATAATAATCGACCGTTTAATGTAGACGACTAATTAAAATTTTTAGAACGTTTCAACAGCATGTTGGTGCCGCCATCAGGCGAATGTTAGTGAATGTACATATCAATAAAGTTTCATCATAGTTACAAGCATAAAAAACATAATTAAATACACACAAATAATGACAAAACAGAAATAAATTATTTGAAAAAATAAACCTTCAAAGCAGAAAAATCATTGCAAAGAACTATAATTTTTTGACAAGCTTTCTGTGTCAGTTCGTAAATTTAATGTATTATTCGTAAAGTTAATATGTAACATTTCTGACATTATACGTTTATAATAATTTGGCTCCCGATCTAAGATTGAAACATTTTCCCAATCTATTGAATGATCAAAATTTAAACTGTGTAAGGAAATAACATTATGCTGTAGCATGTCTATGTTATGCTGATGTTCCTTTATCTCCTTTTGTAACTTACGTTTTGTCTGTCTGGTATAGGAAAAAGGACAATTTTTGCAAATAAGTTTGTAGACGACATTTTGCGAAGTCATGCGATCGATTTTATCTTTCCCCTTTATTACAAGATAATAATTTTGTTTCCTTTTTGTACTCACCAACCAAATGTTTTCGTGGAGAAAATATCTTCCTAAAATTGGTGATATTATTTGGAAATACAACAAAATATTGTATTCCTATCTGAGACTGATAATTTTGAGCATGTGGTGAAGGACGTTCCAAATTGCTACGATAATGTACGCGTCTCTTAACATATTTCATAAAATTTTGAGGGTGATAATTTGCTAATAATATTGTTTTCACAAATTCAATATTATCGTAATGAAAGCAATTATTAGACAGCAAGATCGCTTTGTCAACTAAATTGTAGATCATTGCTACCTTTTGCACCAAAGGATTGTCCGAAAAATAATTAAGTACTCGTCTCCAATAAGGTGTTTTCTGACACCAATTAAACAGCAACTTATTATTAGACTGTAATATTGAGACATCCAAAAAAGTTATTTTTCCATCAGTTTCTTTCTCCAACGTAAATTTTAGTCTTGGATGATATACATTAAAAACATTTAACACAGACTCTATTTCATCTTTTGGTATTATGTCGTCGACATAACGACAATAAAGCAAAGGAACGAAATTTAATTTACTAAGGCATGAATTCTCAAGATCAAGTAGAACAAAATCCGAAAAAAGCGGACTAATCGAACTAATGACCCATTAGCGATCCCTCAACTTGATGATATAATTTCTTATTAAACGTAAAATATGTAGATTCAATAATTACAAGATAATAATTTTGTTTCCTTGTTGTACTCACCAACCTAATGAAAGGTTTTACTGGTTTTCTCTCCTTGTACGGTGGTAGTAGACAGACTAAAATGAAGAAAGAAAACATTTTTTCTTTCGTTAACCAGGATGCATTCACTTTATTCATCCACGCATCGTAAAATCAAGTAATAAAATATTTACAATTCAGAAGATCCGAATTTGATACTTTTAAAAAGGTGCTAAAACAATCTCCTTCCGAATGAGTACATATCAGAACATTTTTTCCTTTTTCATCTCAAAACACCTCTATCCTGTGACTATCATCAATATCCATAAATATTTTAAATAAATCCATAAATCTCTCTAGCAATTCGAATGACAATAGTTGACGGGATCGGGAGGTAAACGAGATAGCGTAGTGGTAGGTCGCCAGCGCGCAAAGCTGACTGTCGCGGGTTCGATCCCTGATTGCGTATCCCTTTTTTTATTCAATATAACATTCAGACCCTTCGCCTGAAAAGAAAAATATCGATGTTATTGCATGTTTAACATTATACATAATTTATACAAAATAGCTGATTCCCCGGCGTTGCCCTGGATTCTTCTTAGGCTTGGCGTCTTTTAGTAAGGAAAAATTGAAATCTATCTATATTGCAAGAACAAAACAGGTTTATTTACCGATTTTTTAAATATGTACGGCACCCTAATTTTTCAAATTCACAATAATACAAATTTAATACAAAACTTGATTGTAAATACTACACTATCTCGAGGGAACCGCGTCGGTCACATTTTCGCTTCCGAGGCATGACGCGGCTGCACCATTTTTTTAAAATGCTTGTAAAATCTGAACTATTCGTCGAAATTTTACGATTTAAAGACTTAGGATTTTACGATTTGTTTTTATCTTTGTGAGATGCACAAAACAAATAATTCATTAAATTTGATGATTATTGATTTTTCCTTCTTAAATTACTCTCATAAAATTTAACACTTCTATTTTTAATAACGTTTTATCGATAATTTACGTTAATTATTGTAGATAGACATGCTGTCGTATTGGCATTTATAGTTGTCACTTATCTCTGACCGTGTAGGCAGTGTAAGCTAATAGAACTCTTTTTGTCTCTCGATTTTAACGACATTTATTGTCAAAAACGCATTTCCAGCTTTCTTATCACACACTTGACATCTAATCTATTTCCTTTCGCGTTTCGCACTTATATATTAGTGTGGATGTGGGACAGCTTGAGTAGATTGATGTTAAACATAATTATANATATATATATATATATATATATATATATATATATATATATATATATATATATATATATATATATATATATATATGTGTGTGTGTGTGTGTGTGTGAGTGAGGTATACGAAAAAGATATTTGAATAAAAAGTACGGTTCGAAGTGTGAAAAATGAAGAGAAGTTGAGTTGGGCGTTGTACCTTCTATCTCTGGTGACGCTGCTTCAAACCCTGTCTGATCCAAGAAGGATTCGCGTTGGTGGACGAAGCTGGGACCGCGGTAGGCCTTCCCTGTCTTTAATTCCACCATAACATTCACTCATCATCATTCGCCCTAGAAAAGCACAATAGATGAAACACTGGTCGCAGTGCGTGGGGCATACATTTTTGTTTTGTTTTGTGGGGTTTTACGGCTCGTCGACATCTAGGTCATTGCAGCGCTAAAAACTTGTACTGGTACGGAAAATGCAGTTACGCACTAGGGAGAGCCAACATGACTCTCCCCACGTGTGGGACTCGCCGAATGACTCAACCATACCTACTAAAAACCCTCCTGAATTACAACTCAAAACTCAAATATCAACATATCTCAAAACTATACACAAATCATTACAAAAATTAAAATAAAGAAAAAGAAAGAGGAAAATGAAAGATACCCTAGCGTCGGGATCGAAAAGAACAAGAGGTGAACGAGGAAGGTCAGGAAAGAGAAAGGAAGGAGTCTAGCACAAGTGGAAGTAATGCCATACTCAGCTCGGGGTCCCGTGTTCGCCAAACACGTACTTAACTAGATGTACGTCCCCTGGGGGATGGGGTATATATTGCCCTCCCTAACTACACAGTAAACTGTAACTATTGAGTAGCTCTCTTGATTTACACTCCATTAATCAACATACTGGAACATTTTAGAATTAAATATATACGGTCGAAAGCAAATATATAACACAAGACTTATGACCACAAGGAAACTAAGAGGAGATGTATACAATTGGACGTTTCAACTTCGGAAACCAAGTAATGAACTAAACGGGCGAAATTATTTGAGGAGTGTTTCATAACGACTCCAACAACCTCAGCCCGACCCCGACGAAAATTGGAAGAAAGCTCTCGCAAGTGGGGCATCGAAGCGGGGATGGAAAACAAGCGAACACTGCTGACCCCAAGGGGTCACCCGCGCAACAGTAAGCGCGCTTGTCACCATGGAGACGCCTCCAACATCACGACTCTCCATCTCTTTGAAAATGGGTCAGCAAACCAGGATCCAATAAGACGCCGTCGTAATTACATTCCGGTAGTTGCTGCATTTGTAGACGAACAGTATACCGTAAAACGGTGGTAATGATAACATACTTCAGTCGTATCGCGAGAGTATCAATTCGCTGACTGATAGTACATCATGATCGTTCGCATGATGAAGACACGCTTGATGTTGATAATTTTGTAGAAAGATTTTGAGAATGTGTCGCAATACTAAAGAGCTCGGTCATGTGAGGGTCGAGGTTCGTATTCGGAGTTATATAAGATGAATAAGTCATTTCGTTACGTCTAAGAAAATACTAATCGAAACATCAGCACTCATTCCCACTGAGTTTTCAATTATGCTAAGATTGCGATTCGTCAGAACGATACACCGAATCGAATGATTTTTTTTCCAACAATTGATCTTCCTTTACTTAATATTAAATACTACATGTAACTATTAATACGTCGTGCCAATATTGATACGATGAATTTACTCGAATGTATTGAACAAAATATGAGTGAAATGTACATCAGAAGAGTATATTTTACTCCAGTAAATATTTTATTCTTCTAAAACGCGTGTAAGGAATAACACAAAACAAATACAAAATATTTTACATACTAATTTATTTCTTACAAATTTAACACCTTTTGAGTTTACCTAAATTGAGACATTATAACATCTTTTGAGTTTACCTAAATAATATATTTATACATGTATATAATTAAGAAATAACAAAATTATAGAAATAAAATAATTACATCATTCTCGTTTGTAAATTATTTCCAATAGTTCTCATGAATAATGGCTTGTAGTACGATGCATTACCGCATCTTACCAAACATTTATATTTCGCTTTATAGCCAAGACATCTTCTTAAGAGTTGGAAAACGTGTTTAAGGTCGAAGAAATAGCCATGTTACGGATGAACCAATGGCCATCTCTAGAAGGAATGCTCAAAGTAAACCAGAAAGCGCAAAACGAAAAGTTGGAAGGAGAGCATTACAAAAAGAAGTTGCGACGGAAAGCGGGGGCTGCAAAACCAGGGAAGGAGGCTGCGAAGAACTAAATGCAACCCGATGCTCAGAAAAAGTTGGCCGTGGATCGAGGCAACACGGTGAGGAAGGTGAAGGCGCCATTCATGACGAAAAGAACGGAGAGACAGGAAGTGGATTCCAGAAGCAGCGAGACGCCGACGACAGCGCAACTCTCTTATGGACTTGGAGTTACTCCTCGTCGTAGGGAAGATGAGTGGTTCGCAATCGGCAGTAAAGTATCCTCGCAGACAACTTAATAAGAGCGGGATTGCTCGCAGAGGATACCTGTTGTTTAAGTTCTAGCGAAAGAACAATGACAGTGTAATGAAAGAAGGAAAGAGGGTAGTGGTACATAAACATAAATGGAGACTCGCAAGTAGGTCGTTCCATAATGAACAAAACATCGGAGTCAGTTAATAGGTCTCATCTATTTACAAACTTTCTCCGCAATGGAGGCAATGCAAAATTGGAAACATTAATACAAGAAGACAATGAGATTCTCTGGAGTTTTCAAATGAGAATCAGTAGCATAACAAAACAGGGGCATGCTCTGAGACCCCGGACCAATGGGAGAAGGGGTCATATGTAAAATTAAAACTGAAACTAACTACTATTTTGCTGTTGCATTCAATAGAAGAGTCGAAGAGGTAGTTAGACAATCAGAAAATAACGTAACAATATTTACAGAAGTAACTGTACTGAACCGAGATTAAAAGCTAAGGCTTAATGACTCTTCTTTTTTATTTTTTGTTTGTTGTTTTCTTTTTGTAAAATTACATACTGATCTGGTATTTTAAATGACTATTTTTTTAACTAGTTACGATATAATGGTCAGATATATTGGTCTTTAATACAAATAAAATTACTTTAAAATACAAAATAAATTATTCATTTTACCATACATCATAGTTTTATCTAAAAAACCTACTCCTTTCATATCTTATTGACTATGTATAATAAGATTCGTCGCAGTATTATGTAGTGCTAAAATAATATATTTTTTTAAATTTTATATTTGTTTTGTGTTTTCGTTTCTTGCTTGTAAAACTATTCGATCTTCATACACAAGCTAAGTTTCCTTCCTACAACACAAGCATAAACTATATCCACAAAATGCGAGACTTCAGCCAATAGCGTTTTCCATTTACGGCTCTGAATGTCCACTAACACCGAACAAATACGTCACTGCATTAACAGACATACTTAACATATGGATGCATTAACAGACTAACCCAACCGTAACAATGCCCAGTGCAGTCCCTCCACTGAGAAAATTGTCAGAGCAAGTTCAGTTGCTCTCAGTGCGTGGAGAATGCGATTAGACAATGGAGCAACAAAATCCCCGCACATGTGCAAATTCTCTGTCAAACGGAGCAACACTTTGCACTCAATGCACACTCAGAGCAGCAAATTGAAAACGTCATAACTAACTGTGAGATAGAGATTCTCCGATAGTAACCCTCACAACTTCCTCGTGACCCCAACGTCAGTGTGGAAATTCACTCAATAGAATGATGTCGAAAACGAATATCACTTAATCCGACTCCTGAGAAAGCAAATTGTGTGGAAAAATGTTTTCTCGCGTGACCGAGGCAATGTGATTCTGCGATGTTACGTATTCGAGACGTCCCACAATAAAACTGTTACAGTGACGTCTTGCTTTCTCTTTCTTCGGGTTTGGAACCTGAGATGGGACAGAGAGAGAAACATCCGTGCCGACTCGTTCCCAGCTATGCGATCATCGTGCGGAAGAGAAAGAAATATCTTCCCGACGCCGGCACACCTCGTTTGACATCTAGTGTTCTGGTAGATGGACGCTCCAATGAACAGTTTAGGAGACCTACTGGTAGTACCATGTGTACCATACATGCGAGTAGTACCATGTGAGCAGACGACAATGACCGAAATCCATTACGAGTTCAAATTGGACGAGAGCATTATTATTAATGGCTTATATACTGCCTAGAATTACTGTAATTCACATCAGAGTTGCCATAAACTTGTAGGAGTTTGCAAATTAATATGCTCAGTCCCCCCGCTCCACACAAGCACAAAATTGCTGCTGCTGGATTTGTGCGAACAATCATAACTTCTAGTATTCGGGCGAAGAGGGTCGCGGGGATACATTTACAAGAACATTGACCTAACATCGGAATAAAAATGGAGTCTGGTTCGGGCGAAGTCCTGAAGAGCGTATAGGGGTGAAAAATTAGCGAGCATGGTGGAGCAAAGTTGCAGATTTGTGTCTGGGACGAGTCTACAGATTAAAGGGAGTCTAAAAAATAAAAAAATACAAATTATTTAACAGTAAAATGTATTATGCTATACGCTCATTATTAAGAGCAGGGAAGTTATAGACTTGTTTGTTTGGGACAAACCCCGTCTACCAATGTTTCGGCCATATTACGGCAGAGTACGATAGCGACTTGGGCCTGTACGACTCTCACGTTGCCCTGAAGAAGACCACTGCAAGATTACCGAAACATTGGTAGTTATGTCTATTGAGACGAGGTTTGTCCTGGACAAACAAGTTTATATAGACTTCGGTCGTGGAAACCTACGTTTACTGATGAAAGCTTTTTGGGCAACTTTTTTTCTTTTTTTTTGGCTTCGAAAAACTATGTTAATTGATGTAGATATCTAGATATAAAATAAAAAAGTAAGTAACAAAAAAGTCTCTAATTTTGCTAATAAAAAGCTTGGCTTTGCTAGAATAATTAATATCATTTAGTACGGTTCATAACCTTTCAACGCGTGCAGGGTGACACTGAAACATCTTTATACGATCGCAATTAAGACGACCTCAATTCCAATGTTGTGCTGTCTGGCAAAGATTCCTCTGTTGGCCGTGCAATGCCACTGCGGTCGCCGGCCACAGACACCGCCCTAGCCGCCGACGCGCCAAGCAAAGCGTTTAATGGGCGCCTGTAAATCAGTAAAGAACAAGAACCGATAAGGCGGCATCCCTGTGAGGGCAGCCACAACATCGCAAACGTGCTGAGACCAGGGGAGGTTCCTGGAATCACCGCGGACGAGCGTGAGCAGACAAAAGAGATGAGGTAATGGTTAAGACACGCTCCGGTTGATTCGAACAGCAATACAGTACCAGAACTACACTTCTAAAGACCATCCAACAAACCTATGCCATGTGACCACGAAACGTGTTAGAATATTATCTGGAGTAAACGAGCGTATTCGTAAACACAATAATAGTATAAATAAATGCAAAGTCGCGAGAAATGTATTACCCACTATGCTGATAAAAGACTTTAGTTTATTCAACAAAACCCCTAGACCACATTGATATTGTGTATGAGCTTCGGGAGTCGACGCGTGTGGTGCAGCAGTAGGAAACCTGCGGTCATAGTAAGAGATCCTAGGTTCGAGTCTCGGTTTTTCACTTGATCGCAAACGATGTAAACTTCCCTCCCCGAGCAGGTGCTCGGAAGTTGCAGATAAAAAGACCCCTAGTATTTGTTAATCGAGTTGGTAGCAGTTTAGTCACCATATTCCTAGTAGAAGCATATCGCCCGGTTTATTTACGCCGGTGTAGTGGAACAGAGGAGGAGGGGAGAGGAGATGATACATAGAGTTGCTGCACACTGACTTCCACAGTATATTCTTTACAGTCTTTTACAGCACAGCACTAACATGCCTAACTATTCTACGGAACACTACAACCGAGCAGACTACTATGTATAGTGAGAGCAACTAAAAACAATAGGGTCTAGTTTTCGGTAAACCCATCTAAACGGCCCACATCTTTATTTATTTATATATTTTATGTCTTTTGGCGAGGTTCAGGCCATGAGGCCTGCTCATCCACCTAACCGTTTGACTTGGAAGAGGGAATTGGGAAGGAGAGATGTTGGGTTGCCTGGGAACTTAGGGCACCGAACCCACATTTGTCAGGAGTATGTAGTCCTTATCATACCTCCCCACCTCCTACCCTCCCAAACCGCTCCATGAAGACAAGCTCTTAAAAGCAAGCTATAATCCCACCCTTTCGGTTTCAGTCGCGAGCAACTCAAGACTTACATTAACTTCTAAATTACTAATTTCTTTTCTCTTTGCAGGTTGAGAAAATATAGCAAGAAGAAATTTTTCTCAGCTGCTACAAAATATTAGCGGGCAAGGGACCATGGTACCCCTCAAACCAATTTGATCTCTCGCTTTTAATACGGTGCATTAATTACGAATTGGAAATTTTATTCTTCTAAAACAATTCGTAGATGACGGTAATTATTTAATCATAAAGTAATTTTAATTTAAAAGTCTTACGTAATTTCAAAGAAAAGAGAGAAGCTTATTTTATTCGAGAAAACTGAAACGTTTAGCAGTTTCTAACACAGCATTTTGTTTAGAAAACAGTTAATTCTGTTCTTTCATTGCTTTGATGCAGAATTCCTTTGATGGCAGTTGCAAGATTTTCTTCTGTTCGTATAATTAGTAGACACATATTCTTACTTTTTGTTCCCTCACAAGGTTAAATGCTCAAGAAAAGAGAGGAGAGAAAACATGAAAAGAAGCTGCAGAATTAAAATACCTGAATGTCAGAGATATTCTTTTGTAGTGTTGGGAATAATGATTCTTAAAGTATAGGGATGGTCGGGCAGTTATACGAATACAAGAGAAGAAAACATTTTATCGAAATTTCCTTTCCCGCGACATAACTAATACGCTGTTTAATTGTGAGCGCCTACAAATACGTATAACTGTGGAGACGTGCGCATTAGCTGCACAATATACGTGCACTTCATAGAAGTCTTTGTATCGCATTCAGACAAGACTTTCCATTCACCTTCAATTCACTGCCACAAGTGAATCGTAACTCGGAAACATTTCTTCTGCGCGTACCTTAGAGCAGTGACGCCAGTCCTTCACGGACTTAATAGAGAAGTGCGCTCCCGTGACAAGCTAGAGCACTCCAGCCTCTATTTAAAGGAACCTGTTTACATACGCAAGGGGCATTCATACCCCTCGAACGCCTACAGCGAAGCTCTGCACAGCAAGTCTTGAAACAGGCATAATAAATTATGAGTGTAACTGGAGTGAAATACGCCAGAGGCGCACACAGACTCTTGAGAGTATTCCAGGAGAACTAAGGCAACAAGCACGACGAATTGGAAAAAACGGTGTTTTCTGACATTTATGAGATTTTTTGTTATCATCGTTGACGCAATTATGTTGCAAGATTTGTTTGTTTACCTTACATCTCACGGAGACCGAAGAGAAGCGTAACTCTTAACGCGAATAATAGACATTCTGTACGAATATTTAATAAAATACATTCATCTTGGTTCGATTTTTGTACATCTGCATGAACATATACTTAAATTAAAACAAAACAAAAAACAGTAAAATAATTTTCTAGGTGAGTAACTTTAATCCTTCAACAATAACAACTCGTACCAAAACATAAAGGAAAAGTTCAACATATCTGAAACGTTCTAACTTTACTCATCAAGAGAAATTTACCGCATAAAGAAATTTACGGCCGAAGTTAAAGGAAGATAATTTCAGCAATAACATCGGAATTACGAAACACAAATAATTATTAAACTAAATGAAAAAAAATTAAATTAATAGTTTTAATAAAAAGTTGAGAATTGAATATATCGTTCTTTGGTTTGAGTATTGCACGCGAAATTAGATATTCGTGGAACGTGCGTTGCGATCCTTGTTGTCTAATGACTCACCATTTGTGTTTTTATTCAAAACTAAAATAATCGTAATTTTTTAAATGTAATTTTCATGTAGAATATATGGTTTTAATATATATTGTTGTATAGTTTATTTCCCATATCCGAAGCACCGTCGATCCCAGTTAGCCCGAATGAACGAGGTTCTACCGCATTACAATTATATCAACTCTCGTCACCGCAAATCACATCCATCCTAAGAAGAGCAGCCTCTGCAATCAAGCGAATCACCAGAACAAACAACAACCTCACTAGTTTCTCAAATCGCCACAACATCACTACCACACAATTTCCAGTCCACCGCGGAACTCGATGCAACACAGTAATTATATTACTGCAACTATAAACCAATATTGCTGCAGCCACAAAAGCCATGGAAACCACTAGAGAATAAAACCTACTCGTATAGAGTAGGTTTGAGCGGTACTGTCCCACGATTTTATGCTAGCACGGAAGCGGTCATGTACTCGGAAATTTTTATACGATCAGTTTAGATCCTACTTGTATTTGATTAAGTGGCGGCCAGAGCAACCACGCAGGTATGCGGTGACTGATCCACCATATCCCATCGCTTTTGTAGCAGAACACGGAGAAAAATGAAGTAGCTCATCACACTACTTTTTCGTAGTTGACGCCTAGGGAGCTATTGGAAGTAAGGGAGTAGTTAACCCATGTTGTTCAATGGTCAGAAGAAACAAAAAAGATAGCTGTGCCAGCTACCTAAGTGCTTGAGTAAAAGACCGGCCCGCTGGCTACTTCCAACGTTGAGTCGTCCACCTGTATCTTTTCTCTTGAAGGGAGTGGCGTGGCTAGCATATTCCGATAGCTGTATACGCAGTATACGCGAGTTATCAGTCGATGTGGCGACAAACAGTAACATGTCATGACGCACGGAAAATATTCTACGGTTGTCTCAGTCTAATTGCTCAGTGCCGGATTTTTAAAAAATGGGGGCCCTAGACACATTTGGGGCCACTACTTTCGAAAAATATGCTTTCGCTTTTCTCTTTAAATCTGGCTGTTAACTGGTTTTAAATCTGATATAAACATTGACAAACAGTTCTATAAATGTTCCAATTAATATTTATTTACATTCTTTTTATTTATAAATCTTTTATAATAGTTAATACAAAAACATAAAAAGTCAATATATACACGGTACAAAATGTTATTCAAACATTTCTTTTTCTTCATTCTCTATTGCTAAACTCATTAAAGATGTCCTCTAAGTTTAATTTACGCAGAATATCGGATTCAATTGTAAGTAAACCTAACATATCTAAACGTTCTTGACCCATTGTTGCTCTTTGCCCGACTTTCAATTGTAAAAATGATCTTTCTGTGGAACAGTTCGAAATCATTAATGTAAAAATATTCGTAGTGCAATTGCTACATTTGAAAAAAACTGTTTCTAATTGATCTTGAACAAGTATTTCGTATAATTCTGAATGCGAAAATGAAACTTTAAAAAAAATTTATATTCGACATAATGATGAAACTGTCGGTGTAAAAATCTTCAATATCATCAGAATCAATCAGTTTCGAAATCACTTTCCGACATTCATTTTCGGTCAATTCTAAATTGTTTAAAAATTAAAATATTTCAGAGACTTCGAAATAAACTTACGTATTTTTTTTCATTCACTTTCATGGGACTTTTTAATTTTTGGGCCCCCCTGAAATCTGGGACTCTAGGCCAGTGCCTAGTCTGGCCTATTGGATAATCCAGCACTGTAATTGCTACAGTTACATTCAACTGTATTTGAGTGCGCTTACGTAAAATGTAAGGAATTTGAATGTGCCGCGTTTCATCACTTCTGTTAAGACGCCAACCCAGCGCCAATGTTGCCATCTGTACGAATACGTTTGTTGTGAGACAGGTTTGAGTGAAGGAAGATCTTCAATGTTTTGATTAAAACATTAAGATGTTGTTCTTGGATTCAACTGTAGAAGTTAAGATTTCTATGCTGCGATTCCAGGACAAGTTCGTAATCTTACAATGAAGTGACCTCGTAAGATGGGAAGGAAACATTAACCTAACTTATGTTAGAAAGCTTTTATGAAGTATTATGCAATGTTGCTTGTTTAGATTCTTAAAACATTGATTGTGATGACTGATGACAAAAAAGTTGTACTTGAGGTAAGTAAGATAAGACCATATCCATTGCCATATGAGTTTAATATTAATTTTATGATTGAACAATATTATTTAGGCTTACTGATTGCGACTAAGTATTTTCATTTCCAATTTCTCAAAATCAATGAGACATGAATCAATAATAATATCTTTTCAATTCTTGTTTGTTTTAGTTTGGAATTTTTTTTATGGAGCTAGGACTACATATGTATTTGAAGCAAGTGGTGAAGAGTGATTTTGTTGTGATCCATATTTGTTATCTGCATATCCCTGTTGTGAAAGTCAGATATTTTCAGTGTAAATTCTGTGACATTTAGTAGTTCATTATTTACAAATATTACTTGCCTTTAGACAATAAGAGTTGCACATGTGAATGTATCGGGTTTTAATTTTTTAAGAGGTCCATGGATTTAGTATGAAATCTACGGTACGTTAATTATGTGAAGTTATACAATGTTAGTTTTAAAAATATTTTTGTTTTTATGCAAATTTATGAAACAAAACAAACTAAAAATCTGCTCAGTATAGAGTGATCTTTTACACTAGTATGCGTTGTATCAAACATAGCTTTATCTGAAGACCTAATAAGAGCAAAATGATTTAGTATTACCGTAAGTCTACATCTTTATGAATTTATCATTCTTATATAAATATTCTTATATTTGTGCTCCATAAAAAAATATGGATCCTTTCATTCGAGGCATTCTATATTATTACTATTTTTCCATAGATTTTCAAAAGGAAATACAATACAATTTTAAGAATTATTTTATTGACAGGTGACTGTATAACTTTGATGATTCACTATTGTTTTGTATGCTGGATCTTTAAGTGTTTTGCCGTATCATTTCTATCCTTTAATTCTGTTTGAAATCGTAGTAAATTATATAATGAATGTTGTTGTGGAATCTGAAATCTAGTATATTTGTAATCCTCCGTATTATTTGTAATTGTATCTTATTTTTGTTATTGTAGTATTTGTAAATGGAAAATGTAGCGTGCTATTGAAGCTTATCTGCGTGGAGCGATAGGAGGTAGGAGTGGGGTGGTAGACTATTGTTAGTAGGTGGGTTTACCAACAACTTGGCCCACGAGAAGATGTTAGTAGGAGTAGTTAGTAACAGTTATTGATGCTAGGAGGAGGTGGATGGAAGGAGGGTTCGCTTTTTCGTTGTCACAGCTATATGAGCTGGGACATTCATGTGAAAAACTTCTGGCCCCACCGGGAATTGAACCCGTGATGAGCGAGAATGGAATTGGATTTTTGTTTGGAAAGGAATTGATTCTGACATTATTCGATACAATTGTAATGGATGTTGAGACAATTGTAATTATCTTCTTTTAAAATAATTATAGGATGACTTCTTTTATGCTTAAGTCTTCAAGATAACAATTTAGATTATTTTCATACAATTTGTACATCCTTAAGGGGTATATGTGTAAACAACTCGACTAACGTTTTTTACATGAAATTACTGGAATTAGCTTATTGTTTATAATCTATTGAATTATAATTATCATTCATCAACACTATCCAACTAAGGAAACTAAACTAAAAAGTGTTTAATACAATGTAGTTACAAGTATTTACACAAATTGTATCCATTAATGTAAATTTATTGGTGCCAAAAATCAGTTACCAACTGTAATAAGTAAGGGACCGTGTCATGAATACTTATCAAACCACCCAGAGGAAAGCCTTGCAGAAAAAGGGGGTGGGAGCAGGTATTGAAAAGTGATCACTATGTTTCACTGCACTAAAGTACGTACATAATTATTATTAACCAACATGCCCATGAAGTGTATATGTTACCAGCCAAGTAGGAAAAGTTCTGTGCCTGAAACCATCAGGCAAAATGAGAAATAATTTTTATTTCCAACATTGTCTAGTCGTTGTTTACAATACCTAATGTGTACCAGGCAAAGTAAGTATAATACCTTTTCGCGAATACTTTCCTATTGTTCTGGACTTGACCAACTGCTGAAGTGTTACTAACAGCTATACAGAATAAAAATACCGTTGAACAGATAATATACTAAAAAAATTATAGTATACCATATAATTGTTGGTGTTTAATAAGAAATAAGGGAAATATTGTAGTACCGCTCGTACAACAGAAAATATACATTATTTTGTTTTAACTCATTATCATTCCACATTTATATTATATCAGTTGATTAAATAGTATCAACGTTTATCTCTTCCACAAGCCAACATCTCTCCTTCCTAATTTCCTAATCAAAATATTAAATAGATGAAAGAACAGACCGCGTGACCTAAAGTTCACCATAGGATATGAAATAAAGTAAGTAAACAATTGTACCAACTATTCATTAAATTAATTGTAAAAATATTTTAAAACATTTCTTTGAGAAATTACACATCCAAATTTTCATTTTGAATATATTTTCTTCTTCTATATCTGTGCAATGTAGCTAGTACACCATTGTAAATATTATGAAAGTTGTAAAACGATACCTCCTCCAGCTCCCTGCCTCAATGAGAAGAGCTTCCACAGCAATTCAGAAGTTTCGTGTTGAGATGTTTAGAAGCGATTTTTTTAAAATTAACATAGGTGTAAACTTCAAACGGACAGAAAAATTACTAATAATTTGTCAAATAAATTCATAATAAATTTTATCAAAATCTGATAGTTTTTGGGAAATCTATAAGAACTTTGTTTATGAGATATTTAATAACCCTGATATCAACATGTACAGCAACATGTATTCAACAAATATTTGAAGTCAAAGAAATATTTTAGATAAATAGCGGTAAATATGGAGTCACGTTGTCTTCACTATAAAAATTGGGTGGTCATAACTTTGGATTTGGCTGTACAAGTAATTGATAACAGTAAATTTCAACCTATTATTTTGCTTATTGTTTTCTGTGAGTGACATTTTCAAGGCAAATCAGTTGAGTAATGAAAATTATTAGAAAAAATAGGAAAATTAAAGAAATAACCATGTTTGTGCTATTTGAGACACTAATGTGATGAATTACTAGCGTTGTCTGTCTTCCGTTAGGTAGTCTCTACAATGCCTACGTTACATGTGCAATGCCTAAGTGGGAAATACGATGAATTTTTCCCTTTGCCTATCATCTTCACGTATTGTTAATATTGCCTAGGAATTGTTTACAATCCCTGAATTTTCCACATTGCTCGTAACATGTATATTATGTATATAATTATTTTTCTGCAAAATTCAAATATCTTTTGTATTTTCTTATATTTATCAAAATTGTTCTAGGAAAGTATTGTATAAATTTTTATGTTCAAATAAAGCCCAATTGAATTTAATGGAATAGTATGTCAATTTATGTACATTTATAAAAAGTTTTTATTTTTTAACGAAGCAATGCTATTAAATAATTTTCATTTTTTGGGTGAGGATTTATAAATTTACCTATGTATAGATCTTTGTAATAAATATAAAAGAACAGTAAGTATTCATTTCATTTCCTAACCTATATTTTTCGGCCTCACGACGATATAAGCGCATGCATATGCAGGCGATATAAGTTAGGCATCACGTCGACTTGCCGAGCTGTTCCGTTCACGAAAAAGTAGCTAGGAGCGCTACTTCTGGTCTTGTGGGCGTTGTCTCGGTCAACTACGACAAGTAGACGTGCTGACTACGTAAGTAGATGGTCGAAAACCATCAACGTCAAGTAGTCGACACGACTACTTCGTAGTTGGAGAGACTCTTTAGTAATCTCCGTGAACCAATATTGTCTACTGCAAAAACTAAATGTTCTTTAGACGCTATTAAGTGGTCTAAATCGTATTTTGAGATATTGTATTTTTACAAAACTATGCTAACTTAAAGAAATTCCTGATGTCATGTGAAGTGTAAGTGAAATGGTGCCTAGATGAGTAGTGACAGATTCACTCCCATAAGGAAGGCGTTCGAAATGGGTGTTTTCGCGTACTTAAGTTTATGTGACGCAGTGTAAATTCATAATGAGTTATTGTAAAATACCAATCCTGGAAACGTATATAAAGTAACGAATAAGTATGATCGTATTAAATACAAATTAGAATGTACACTTAAGGACATTGTTCAACTGGGGGGAAAATTTTAAAATGCAACTTTTTCCTCTTTATTTCATTTTTGTTGTTGTTGTTGAAGTTGAGTAATTCTCTCCTAAATTATTAGAAAATACGAAGCGTGTTAATCAAAGAATTAAATTCTTTTAACGTGTTATACATAAAAAATTAAAGGCAACTCATAGGATTAAATCAGAGTAGAGATTAAAATAAACTGAGCAGTGAACCAGTCGTCATGAAAAGTTTCTCATAACAGTACAATACAATACAACAGAATGTCGTATATTGTACTAAAGCCTCAAATGACCAACTGAATCATTCTAACGAAACTGCATACCAATCTTTCTTATTCAAAATATAAACAAAGCACATTCCAAATATTACTAGAGAAAGGTTCATTAATTACGTAGCTAGATTGCTTCATTGCAAGATTTACGCAAAGCAAATGATAGCCCTGTGAAGAAATGAGACGAATCAATCTATAGCCATGTCAAGAAATATTTTTTTAAAAGTTGTTATTCTAATGATTTTACATGTTGTGACCAGATGGCCACGTCAATTAGAAAATAAAGACAGCCATGAAATATATTTTTCTTGAGTTTGAACTTTGACTCAATTGTATTATATTGTAAAAAAAACGCATTAGAATTCCGTCACAATGGCAAAAATTCCTTTTAACCCCTCTTCTACTTATTTACCTACCAAAAGTCTTTTTTTACTCCCAAGGGCAGACAAAATTGCATTTAATAAATGCACTGGTTTCACATTCAAGATGCGCCTAACAATTTATGCAAAACAATTTTAAAGACCTACATATTAACACTTTGTATTTTGAAGTATCAGAAATCTTATCCTAGGCATCATCTATTTCCGTGCAAATGTATCTTTAAAAAATCGTTCAAGTCGAATGACGTAATAGAATCGTCAATTTGGCAACTCCGCAAGAGCTGCAAGAAAAGATGTCGCCGAGGTCATCGTTGCGATTTTCGTGGAAATACAGATCTCGCTTTCAGCCAAACGACATCGCCGCCACCTACGGGGAAAGCAATAGAATGTGTACGAAAGGTGGTTCCATGTTACGTACAACGATCGCAAGATTTCCCGCGAAGTTTCGGCAGCATCAAAAAAATAAACAGGATTTATGGCCAAATACATTGCATTCTTTATAGTGAGAAAGTGAGTCAACATTAAAATATAATTTTATAAGTGTTATTCACCTGAAGAGAAAACTCCATTGATTCCTCAAGTGGTAGTGTTGTCGCTCTACTAAGTCATCCCGGGTTCGATTCCCGATGGAATTTGTAGCTTTTCACATTAATGTCCCAGTTCATATAGCTGTGACTACTGGAAAGCAAGTCTTCCTTCCATCCTCTATCCATCTCCTCCTAGTGTCAGTAATTCGAACTATTACTAACTACTTCTACTAACCGCTCCACGCGGGCCAAGTTGTTGGTAAACCCAGCTAGCCGGTCCACCTACTAACAATAACCCACCACCCAATTCCTACCTCCTATCGCTCCATGTAGATAAGCTTCAATAGCGCGCTACATTTCCCACAAATACAACAATATAGAAGAGAAAACTCAGTATGGTGAGAGAAGTTTCTTCCACAAAAATAGTTCGGGTACGATTTCCGAGTACGTCACGTCCTGTTCCATCCGTGGATGCCAACCATAAAAGATGACGCGTAACGCTTGGTCATAAAAGTAGCCCCTAAAAAATTTTCTTACATATTTCTATTTGAACAAGTGTCTCGTAGAATAATTCTTGTATATAATTAAATATTAAAATTTTAGATGGGAGGAACTTTAGTTGTTTTTTTTTCTTCTTTGATAAGAAAAGAAAATTAATTTAAAACCGCTCTTAAATAGACAGAAAAACGCTCTTTAGTTCAGAACTACATCATAATCCATCACATCGTTAATCCACAGAAGCGACAGCATAGCATTGTGTCCGAGATTCCAGCAGCAACGCTGTCGATGCTACTGCCCTTGAAGACGTTCAAAACGAAAAGTAGTCCTTAACTCTCTTACGAAATATTTATAGCACCTCTGACTTATTGCTTGGATGGTATTGGTGGTGATTGCGTAATGGAATTGATAATAAGGAGTCTGAGTTATAACACGAATTCCATTACAGAGTCTGACAAAAGAACGAGAGTCCACGCGGTCACGCAACTTGTAGCAGCTGCCCGAGGAACCAAAGCAGTAGCGAGAGGAATAAATCTTCATTGGCTCACAGAACGCGGGCAGAAATTGGGAGAGCTGTAACACAGTCCTTCAAAAAGCCCACTTTACACGTTCCATTTTACGTACAGTTTCGTGGAATACACATCACACAGGATGCAGAATCCACGGAAAGTTTCAAGGACGCTCTATTTTTCAGTACGATTCGTACAAATTGACTAGCACAATCCTAGTACCATTTCTGCTTGTTCTCTAGAGATGGTTACGAGGTGAAAATGATAGTGTTTTTTAATGTTGCGGTGTTTTTTTGTTAGAAGTTCGTAAGTCAATCATAGATAACAAAATATTGTATTAATTCAACAATTCGTTTAAATATGTAGTCCGTTTTAGAGAAATGGAAATACAGTTGAGGTTAGACGTTGGTTGCGCTTCCTGTGGCGTTGAGAGAAATATTCAGGAGCACAAACGAAATTTAAAATCTGTTGAACAAACTGTAGTAACCTCATATTATGTTAGTGTTGACCACTCGGTGGATTGGGATAATACATTGATATTGGACAACGAAGTTAATTATTACAAACGTTACAGAAATGATATTCACAACAACAAAAAACACACAAGGGATTTTGAATTGACGCACTAACACAGAAAAGCTATCGGGTATTTCCAATACAATATTATAACGTATCTGTGAAGTTTCTGCTTTTTTGTAAACATATTTTGTGTTTATATTTACGTTTAATATTATGTTCGATTGTTCTGTTATGTTTCTTGTTATAATATGTACCGCCTGACGACGACTTCAACACACAGCCGAAACGTTGTGAGCATTCAATCACGAAATGCATACCGTTCCTCCCTAATAGGTCGTAAGTCAATTTATTTAATTTGATTATATAATGGACGTTAATGGTAATAGAAGAGGAAAAATGGTCAAAGCAGATTTATAACAAGAAGTAAAGAGAAAGTGTCAACATACAATACAGAATTCTAAGAAATGCGGAAGAAATGTTACAACGATTTCCACGGTCGTTTCGCTCATTACATTCATATCGCTCCAAGGAATTCAGGAGTAAAACTATTTCAAATCATAAGAACATACTTAATTTTTATACAGGTCACTTTCAACGACAACGTATTCGTAAAGGAAGCTTTGTATTCATTTAATGTATTTTATGAAGTCTTACTTCGGAAACAAGGGATCCTCAATCCCGAAGAAAACGTATTTTGCGACGAGTAGAATGTTGATTCAAGTGTAATGCACACGTTTGCAGCCTATCAATAGTGGCCCGTTTTATTTTTACGAATCGACACATTTAAGGTAGTACTGGCGCAGGTAGAATTAAATCACTAAAATATCTTAAATTGGAATAAATACACAGAGTAACATGTATTTATTGTGATTTCAACTTGAAAAAACATACCTCACCACCCATTTAAATGAAATAATTGCAATTATAATTGATGGAGAAAACACTTATTTATAAAATGGGACCAACTTTAAATCACGAAAGTGATGGAAGTTTTCTTTTCTTTGCATTAAATTAGTATTTTTACATCACTTATATCTATAAGTCACCGCATATATGAGAAAGGTATTTCACTTCTTCCGTCGTGAGATGCATAAATCCCGAAACTGTTGCGCTCCGCCGCCATGTTTTTACATGAATCTCTTGTGTATTTCAAACGATTCAAGCGAGTTCCTGAATATTGATTAGACAGTATTATTAACTGCCATATAGAAATTAAATCATGTTTTTTCATTATTAAAATTCATAATATTGCGTTTTACACAAATCAGAATAAAAATAAAGAAAACAATTATACATCTTAGTGATTTGACCAACTTGCAGATTTGAAGCATGAAGGATTCTATAGATATAATTTAATAAAAAACCTAAAATCTTCAGTATTTTCTATTTACTGATGTCTGCAGCTAAATCGCCGTATCCTATTAACATAATTTCCATAAAAGAATTTTTAAAACCTGCTCATCTATCAAGAAACACAGCGGCAAGCGAAGGAACATTTATCCAGCGAAAAACTGACGTAAGAAATACAGCTTAGCATACCGCCATCCCGCCCACGGGAGCAGAAGTTTCATGTAATGTACACGCTCCTAGCGACTCATCCATTACAAAGGCACAGACAAATGAAAGCTCTCTCTCCACCGATGCATGAACGGAGGGAAAAGACGGACGGACGCCTTGAACTTCTCCCACGCAATTGTCCGGTTTCCTAGAGCTAATTCCTTCGTTACACTGGGAGTCGGAGTCGTCCATACCTCCTTACATAAGTAAGATTTTATGTATTTTAGGAGTTCAAAATCCACGCTGGTCTAAATTATCGTTGACTATGTTCAACATTATTCTTTTTTAAATTTAGAAAAATTTCACATTTATTTCTATTTGGTTGACATTTAAAAGAGGTAAGTAAATCTAAAACTGTCATAAAAAAACTGAAACTGTTCAAATGATCAGGGGTCAACTCTGCGGCACTAAAATATTCATACTTGAAATGTCAATGTTTTTTTATTGAATTGAAAAGTTTTGTACCTGTACCATACCGAACAAAAAAATTGCAAAAGATAAATGACGAGTTTTTATGTGCATTTCCTTTCTAAACATGAACAGGGGGGACATATTAAAAAAAAAACAATTTACGAAAATATGAAAAGTACACAAGGAAAGAAGTATGAACTTCTTTCAAAATGAAGCACTATTTTTTATTTACAAAATTGGAAATAAAATTTTGAACCTTCTTAATTCTGTACTCTAATGTTGGTATTTTTCAACATGAAAGATTAAATAAGGAAAAAATATTAAAGTTGACTTATCTTTTATAATAATCCCATTCTTGAAGTTTTCATTTCTTAACTTCACAATCTCGAAGCATCAAGAGATTCATTTGTCGCAATTAACTATTAATTGGTGTTCATTGAGATTAAACGTACAAGACGGGTTCGACACAAGAAGATGTTTAAGCCGATCAGTCTTAATCCCCTGGATACTCTCAGTACTCAATTTACAGCTGACTGCGTAGGACCTGGAAGTCTATCTGGACGTTAAAGTATGTGTAAAAATCAGTCATGTTCTCACCGTGATATAAATCCCAGTCGCCCAACGATCAGTCTCAGAGCTCCATTTACGGAGCAGTTCTGACAGGGGTGATCTAGCGTAGTCTTCGTAGAGCGTGGGTTGAAACCCCCTCGAGTTAGATGAGGTTTTCAGCTGGGGATTCCCTCACCAATTCCAGAGAAATGTCGGTTCGATACCACAAGTTCCTCGGCAACCCGACATCTCTCCATACCAAAGTCACGGATAGGTGGAAGAGAGGGACTGAAGGTCCGAAACTCGCCATAAATCACACTGAGAATATATTATGAATATGAGAACCCTAGGTTGGATGCGAGATTCAAATCCAAAGGAAGGAAAGGATTCCTCCAAACCTGTGGATATGACATCTTAATGTTATAGTTCGTATGCAATAAGGTCGGGATGTCACACGTAAATTCTACTACAATTAACGTCCATTATATAATCAAATGAAATAAATAATGCCAGACTTACGACCTTTTATGGACGAACAGTTTAGAGATTAAAATATTTTTATCACAAAATATATAACGTTCGTCCATAGAAGGTCGTAAGTCTGGCATTATTTATTTCATTTGTCTCATCTAAAGTCAAGATGTCTCATTCAAAAATTGAGGTGATACATCCTTTATTCCCTCTGGATTAAACATCCAAACCTGTTCTCCGACAAGTAAGTGCATTAAAAAAAGAGATACAATATGTTAGCAGCGCAATCATATTGCATATTGCAACCCTAACTTCGTTTCTCACTCCAGACATTCCACTAATGTAGTCTACAATACCACACTCCCACGCCTCCTTGTACCTTGTGTTGGCGCTACTCTCGTCGCACTTCTTGCGGGCGCGAGACACAATCGCAGGAAGCACGCGTCTGTGACCACGAGCCCAGCTGCCGCTACTCAACTCTGGTCGGCCCTCGCCCTCCGTCCTCTGGCCGGCCCTTTCGGACGGGCGCGCGCGGTCTCTTTGTAGAGCACACGGACGGCGTGACTCCAGATTTTCTGCTCCCGAAGACTCCCACGCTCCCACTGACTCCCATGTTCCCACTGAGAGTCTTCTGGACGAGGGGGAAGAGAAGCAGACAGGAATTGGTTTCCTCGCTACGTTTACATCGTTAGCTCCAGTCCATCCCCTTTGCGACGGGTTGCAAGTAGACGTCCAGGAGAGGTGAGGTCTTCCCAGAGTCGAAACCATTGTAAAAAATAAAATCGCAAATAAATTGAATAAGTGATCACACAAACTACGCAAACTTGTTAATTTTGAGGAAATACAACCCCCCCCCCTAACAAATTAAAATTAACGTAAGTATTAATTAACCAAAAAGAAGTACACTAATATAATTAAGTAATTTTATTGATCTACATTAGGCACAGTCAACGAATAAAATAATAAAATGTTTAATAATAATGACTAATTAGTTTCTTCATTAACCAAACGTATTCTTTTGCAACATTAAAATACTTATAACTTTTTTATGAATTGAACGGCACATTTCTGGAAGATGAAATGTTTTGACGAAAAGAGAGCAAGAAAGGTCTACTGCCTTTGAATCTATTGCTGTTCTGATTTATTTTATTTCAATTTCACGGAGGGAAGATATATTATTTGGAAAGATAAAACAAGGGTGAATCTAATAAGCTAAGTAAAGTAGAATCCCTGAGAATATTCCAACGGGCTCAAGTGAGTGACAACTTAGAGCACAAAATACCCGGAAGATGTTTCCGAGTACAGAGCGTGACAGAGATCGAGGTGCAATTACTCCGAGCACACAACGGCCTTGGAAACTGAGAAGTGGTAAAAGTAGTTAAACAAAAGCTAGGGAGGGAACTGGACAACGTCAACAGTAAAAATGAAAAATAATTCTCACAAATAATTTTTTTTCAAGGTGGCACCTACATTAAATAATTAAAATTTTCAAAAAAAAACTGATCTTGATAATGAAATTGAATCATCGAAAACCAAAAATTCCGACACTACTCTTTTGCAAGTTTACACACATATTTTCCCTAGAACCTAATGAACTCATACTTAAATTGTAAATACATATTCTTATAATGCAAGTAAAGTTGCTGTCAATCTTCTCCAAACTTTTTTTTTCGGAAATACGACTTGAATAAAAAGGTAGAATCGCCAAGAATCGTGACTTCCGTAACTTCGCCAACAAAGAATTTGCGATTTCGGGTTCCTTTTTCTTTCCGAAATCACGATCGCGCAATTGCGATTTTCTTCCTCTCGTCTACACAATCCTTGGGGAATGTTTCGTCTTTTATCAAGTCCCCATCGCAGATCCTCACGACACACGTCGCGGTCAGACAAAGTGAGGCGAATCCGGACTAAAAACGAGGACACGACAGTTGCACGGGCGTATGCGTATGCTACCATAAATAAATACGTATTTGCTAAAAAAGCTGTTAAAACTTCATATGACTCCGTGGACTACTAAACTCGTACGAAGTAAGCAAAGAACTATTCCATCAATTCCGATCAAAACATTCCAAGAAAACGGGTCCAGATGGGGCAATAAAGATTAGGTACTCACCCGTTCCAAGATAGTTCAGATAAGGAGATATAGAAAATAATAATAATTTATTACTACAAGCACTAAGACAGGTAAAACAAAAAAATTAAATTAAAAATTGATAAATGCACGTGATGATAAATAATTTAAAAACAAAATAATTTACTGGGATAATCAATAATACGTAACAGTATATAAATATAATTTATAAGTGATGTAAATATTATAAGAGGAAAAATGAAACGAAAACATTACAACACAAAAATTAATCTTTTCATTATGATCTAAAAATGAGAATAAAGTGTGTGAGATAAGATTAGCGCTATCGTTTTCTTTGCAAGTAATAAGTTGTACTTCGATTCTAATAAACGATACGTCAAAAATATTTTATCAGGAAAGTCAACATACGTCGAAGAATATGAAACCAATTCGTATTCCAGAGAATAACAAGAAGAGGGAAACAATACGAGACTTCGCGTAAACTGTGACTTGATCTAAAGCTTAACCTATTTTTAAAAAATTTTAATCAATCCCAAGCTTCTGAACAAATATTAGTAACAATACAAACTTGAAATCACGGACTAAAACATTTCATAAAAGATAACTGGTTAAATTGGTTATAATCACTACACATTTTAGCAGACGCGATATGTGCTGATATAAAGAGAAAGTGATTACTTAAAATCTTCGCCTCGGTTTTGCAACGCGCATTACAAAATGAATATTTCATTACAGGAAATGCGGAACTGAGCGTGACTTCGTCATTGTACGACAATAATATTCCAATAATTGTTTTTGCAAAATTACATAAGCTTATATGCTTAAAGTACATGAGAGAGGAAGTCTATGGGTTCAGGTTTGGCTCCTGTCTCGTACACAGAGCAAAATAAAAATATGATTTAGAACAAGATCAAATTTTGTTATTTATGACATAAAAATCAACGTAATTCTATTTACATATATCAGACATGTTCCGAATCCACTTTCAACTTAATCCGATTTTCATTAGTTTTTTATTAATAATTTTTTTATTTTATTTTCGGACTCCAGAGGTATTTTCAATAATCCTATTCAACAACAGAAACACTGTGTTATAGTAGGGAACTTCCAGTGCGGTACTTCCTCTGTGCGATAATACTTCATTATTACTTAACACATTTGGAATAATTAGTGTTGTTTAGCAAAACAGTCTCCAAATGTGCGATATTTTTATTTTCACATGTTTATCCCATGTAAATAAAAACGAAAAATAATACTTTAAATAAATAGAATAATACTTTATATAATTAAGCAAAATTTAATAATCGGGTCAATTAATCATAAAATTTAACCGAAGCGTAAATTGATCGGTCCGATCTTTATATTTACATTTTTAGACTGATCGTATGATACAATCGATTGTTGCATGAATCGTGATTAAGTCACCTCTCCCCAAAACAAGAAGTCTTCACATCAGGCCACTGAACCCACGAGTACTTGTCAGCTTCAAAGAATCAGGATTAACTCGATAGTGTGAATACTCTTCGATTGCGTGCGAGTTATATAGCGAGCGCAACCACTCGCATTCACAACTTCATTCTTCACTGCAGGGATAAATACTCGCCTGCGCACTGAGCGCTAGAGGCGACTGGCAGTTTATTGTAGCACCCCGGTGCGGTTGCACGGTCATGGCCAACACACGGCATGTGTGTTCCTTGGACGGAGAGTCACATGAGTTCTTCCCAGCGCGTGGCCGCTGCCTTCGGTCGGACATTGTCCTCGCGCTTAGGATGCCGGAATGAGGCTGGATTTTCGACAAGTCTACAAATTTATGATTAAAAAAGCAGTTACATACTGCTTATGACCACGTGGAGGACAATAAACTAATTCACACTCCGGAAGTAAGCAAGGGACCATCCCACCAATTCCGATCAAGGGCCCTAAGGCAGAGGCTGATTTCATGTTTCAGCACAGTCCTAATAATTAAAATAGTTCGGTACGTGTTATAAAACTAACAAAATACCAACAATTTTGCAAAAAAGTTATTTCAGAAGTATTATTATCAAACTATAGATTACTCGGAAAGTATTGTTTATGAATCGTAACTATTAAATAACACTAAACTATTATAACACTATCGAGGTATATTATTTCAATAGATGCCGCCCCTACTATCGGATTTTTTATTACCCTCACTTTGAACTACTGTAGAAGGCACAAAAATCATAGAAAAAACTAATTAACAACATTAAATTTGTCATGTTCTTGTACATATACTTAAATTTAAAAAATAGTTCTAAGAATCATACTTTTAAAATAGCAGAAATGTCTCAAAAGACGTGAAATTTTCATAACTTTTCCCGATACGTCGACTTTACTAATTTTTATACAATAAACTAAAAGTGTCAAAATAATTCTTATTCAGCGAATAATTACTATTATGTCTGTGACAACATTTAAAAATTTCGAGCTTCTGCAGGCAAAATATAACGAGATATTAACATTTTTCGAAAACATTGCTAAAATCCACCAGGCACGTTTTTAAGGAATAAAATTTATACTGTTGCCTTCAGCCATGATCACATGATCAATGAATTTAAACGTTTAAAACTTATTATGTAACCACAATTAAGTGATAAACAGAACTATGTTTTCATTTGGCGACCAGCGGAGCCTCAGGGGCGAAGTACTGTCTGGTCGTGCTGTTGTCGCGCGCACGCAGTCCACACTGACTTGGTGTCCTCAGCTGATTACGCAAAGGATATAGAAAACACTTCATGCCAAAGAAAACTTTTTCGTAAATATTCATAATTTTGTGATTTGATAATCACTTTTGTCGTATTTTGAACAAGGTAATGTTAGAATATTTAATTCGGTTCTCAAAAATATTAAAAATATTTTTTTGTAATGAAGACATTTTAAGTAACCGTTTTGAACTTTTTACAAAGACACACGTAAGATAAATGCTAAGGTTCAAAGTGAGGGGTCTATAATAAAAAAATCCGATAGTACGCACGAGTCTAGCGAGTCTGTATAAGAAATCCGCCTCTATCCGAAGGAAAATCAGAGAAAAACCCGGGCCAGGATGGGTAGTCTTTGTGTTTTCGGGATTTCCATTCAAATAGAGATTGGAATATCACTGGAGGCGCCCACAACCTCTAGACGTTCCCACCAAATATTCAAGGAGATTTTCCTTAAATAAATGTATGTCCCATTCATTTCTAGCCTTTTATCATTAGTATGTATTTTAACGAACTGTAATTTTTTTTTTAAACAAAAAATTCAATAATAAATTTATTACAAAAAATCAGTTGCAAACTGCGCACGACCACGTGAAGGACAATAAACCGGAGTAACTTCGGATGCAAGGTACGAACCATCCCATCTATGGCGATCAAGAATGGGTCCTCGAGCAGAGGCGGATTTATCATTTCTCACAAGAGTAAAAATAGTTCGTTTATTGAAATACTAACAGAATACCATTGTCATTAGTATTCACTGCAATTTTCCAGGTTAGTTATGCGAGTTATCGGTCCACAACCGGGGCCCCAATTCTCTGGATTGATTTGATGGTCTGTTCTCTGGATTTATTTAATAATTTTGCACTTACAGTATGCAACAAGGATTATTTACAGAATTGATTCCGTTGAGGACGCATGTCAACCAAGGTAGGTTACAGAACTCCGGGAAACTGTTCTTCTTGGACACTTGATAAAGGTGATGTGACGCCTTGGTATTATTTATCTTAGCGAACGCTGTCTTGTCATGAAGACAGAGCGAAAACTATCACTTCGCTTTATATTAACTGGACGGTCCGAATGTTCCCCACGCGACCATTCCAGGTTTAATATCTTCAAGGAAACATTATACCTGAAGTCTCAAATCGACACTGCTATCTCAATATGATACCAAATAAATAAAACTTCATGGAACATATTGCAATATCCATTATGTGATCAAGATAAATATTTATATTGTAATACCATTCATATCAAGCCGAATATCTTTAACTTTGTCACAAGATTTTCTAGAAACGTGACTAGCAGATTGATTTTCCCTTTTCCTGAAGAAGAAACTTCAGAATGAAATTTCAGATCGCAAAACCCGCGACTCTCACTTCAGTGCACGATTTATGACAACGTTATGTTCCAACACTTTCTAGAGTTCTACTTCAATCAAATAAACCTATTTAATGGTTACGTTAGCTCGTGAAAAGCAAGTGTGAAATACTCTAATATTCTGACAAAGGTAAATGTAAACTTTCACCACGTCGAATGTGCGGAAGAAAACACAACTCTCATCTGGAGATCGTCATATTCTCCACGAAAGACGGAAAGCGAGATCACATGGGCATATAACCAGGGATGCTAACCGTAAACAAAATAATAGAGAACATTCCTTTTAATATAAGTTATACATCAAAATTTTCATTGAAATTGAATATTTAATGTACCATTATTTATTGTAACAAAAATGTATTACATGGTTGTCTTTTACAAAAACAACAAAAGATAATTAAATGTAAATAATGTAATTATTATTTTATTACTATTACCATAATAATGACAAATAATTAGTACGAGTTCTTTATGATACAAATAAAAAAATGTCGTGATTCAATTCATCCTTTTCACTCATTTTCTTTCAACAATAATATTTAAATGATTAATTATTATCAATCAGCATTGAAAGTTTGAAAATTTCAAAACTGAAACGCAGGAAACCAGATTTTTTCGGCTTCTCATTCTCTACCGAAATATGTATTTTTAAATGTAGTAGAACCGGAAACGAGTTTAAGTTCCTGTATTCAAATAATACTACAGTATCCCTCCATCCTGCGGAATGGGACATCGTACAAGATACTACATAATCAACTGGATCTTTAAGCTCTGCTGTCAACAGAAACGAAGGCAGTGTATAGTACTGACGATTGCTGCTATGCAGCCGAAGAAGCTTTATAGCAACAATAAACCAATGAGCAACAGATTAATGACTTTCAATTTATCATTCTTCGATAATATAGCCATCACCTCACAACTACCAAGTATCATACCAAAAATAATTTTTATATACATGATCTTTCCAATTCTCGTACTGTGAAAAACTGGACTACGTATCACCAGCATCCGTCTCTCTACACAGTAACATTTATATAATGTACACATATTTCTTCCGTGTACCCTACACATGGTATGTGATAACTTTCCTGGAAATGTAGTTTGTTTGTTTTCATTTCCATTATCCATATCCCAGTTTTTTGGCTGTTATGCCATTATCTGGGTTACTTATCTACATTTCTTACTCGTTTTTCATCTTTGTTTCTTATTGCCGTCGCCAAACTAAAAGGTGATGTTCCCGTTCCTAAGCGCGGGGAGGTATGGAACTGTCTACTATCTATTTACTACCTTATTCCTTTACAATCAAAATATCTGTAATATATCTTTCGAAGATTTTATACAGTTCTTCTGTTGCTATATAATCTTCTCAGTTTCTGTCACTAAATATTCCCATTCTCTTCATGTTGCCTAGCCATATTGCACGTTCTTGTCCAAGTAAATTACAAGTATGAAGAATATGATTTACGTTGTCAATCTCTGCCCCGCATGCACATGTATTAGTCTCTGATAAACCCATTCTTTGCCAATATGATTTATTATCCCCTTGTCCAGTTATGACTTCCATTATTTGTGGTGTAAGTATGAACCATTTTTTTTTAATATGTAAACCCCACATTCAGTACGAATTTATATATTAACCTGCCTTCTTTCGCTTTATCCCAGCGGATTTGCCAACCTTCTATTAGAGCCAGTGTTATGAGGTAGAGTTGCGGAAGGCGAACGGGTGGTGTAGTGGTTAACGCCCTAGCGTTCAATACAGGAGTCCCGAATCACCGCCATTTTCATCTAACCGGAAGCTAACACATTTAATTAATGTTCTTGCTGAACGAATGCATCTGATTACTGCAGTTTCTCATGTACAAAAAAGAACCTGTCGTTTCCTTTTGCATCACTCAATAGACAAGTGCGAAGTAGGATGGTCTCCCACTCTTTCACACTTATCTGCTTCGTAGAGCATCAGCTGAAGCAATGTCGCATTTCAATACACGCAACCATCATCGTTTCCCCAATTGGACACAACCATCAACGCCGCGGACTTATAAGAGTACTCGGCGCGACACCACTCACGCACCTTGTCGTAAAAATGGGAAGTCTATGAATTAAGGATCACTTCCAGAGGGATTCTGACGTTTCGTGCGATGTGGGAAGAGTTAGTGGGCGTGCAGTTGCATGCAAATCAGTTTGCACGGCGACCAACTCGTAAGGTTCGCCTTCTGATGGGTCATTGTGTTAGTGAGTTATATAACGTGCGGGAACTGTCACCGATATTTTCCTGGCAATTTAGGAAAGGAAGGAACGATGAATTTTATTTTCTATATCTCTGAATCAAAGAATTTCATGTCTCAAGAGAGTTACAGTTCACTCGTGAGAATTTGTATGTACTGAAGCGCTCTAAAATTTCTCGTTTGTCAATGAGCAAGTCTTGAAATAATTTATTTGTCATCTCCATTTTCATCATCATGGTCTTCTTCTCACCACTTTTTTTTCGATTTTTTAATGAGAATCTTTTTCCACATGGCTATTTAGATCTCCTCAAACATCATCTCAACAGGTCTTCGGATATCCTACTATTCTTATTGCATAAGGTTTTAAGGAAAGGATAAAAGTATAGTTTGTGGATTACTGAAATACTAGGAAGATCTGTTTCATTGAAAACAACAATTACTTCTCAGTATGAAAGTTCTCAGAGGTAAACTGTACAGTTTTCACTTTTTTAACGTTAATTTGAGTCATTACAAGGAATAGGAAGTTAACGTTATGCAATCTTAGCAAGAAACACAAGAAATCGTTAAAAAACGACAGTGGAATAGAAAATAATTGAAGTGATGTAATAGATTGTTCACCTAGGCTTCTGCAGCCGAAGCAAACACATTCTTCTCTGTCCAGGTGGGGACATGCCTAGGTGGTTGAAGAAAGGGCAGCATCACCCAGACAGCCAATGCACGAAAAGTAAGAAAATCTTCAACGGAGAGACTTTATTTTTAGTTTTGTCTGAAAACAATCTGTAAATTAACACCTAGCCCAATCTAATAAGAATCAGTATACTTTTTAAATTGGCAGTAATTATTTTTTTCTCTGGCAGTATACTTTTTTAAAATTTATTTATTCGACCTTAAAGGTCTTCTTGCATACATAGCAAGAAGCAAAACAAGGATCTCTTACATTAACTATCTCCATTGCACTTTCCACACTTTGCAACTCTACAGAACGCAACGTTCACCGTTCTCGCCACATGGATGCGTGTCTTTTTCTATTCCATCCATTCTCTTATTCCTGCAATTTACACCGTAAAGTACTCGAATAGGCGATATTTTGTTTCAGTTGTTATGAAGGTCCGCAGTATACTGCACTGTTCATGGACTATGGATTGAATTCCATAACACGCCGAAACCGAAGCATTTTCCAATGTTCCATCGTTGTGGTTTACTGCGCCGTAGTTCCAAGAACGAAAGAGGGGGCGACCAGTGGCTTAGTGCCTAACGCACTCACCTTCTACCTCTGTTCAACCCCGGTCCGATCCAAGTAGAATTAGAGGTAAGGAATAGCGAAAAGGAGTTAAGGTAAAGATGAAGAAGAGAAGTTCCAAGAACGATCCAAGTAGAATTAGAGGTAAGGAATAGCGAAAAGGAGTTAAGGTAAAGATGAAGAAGAGAAGTTCCAAGAACGATAGAGCACGTAAATGAACAGCGCACAAATAAAAAAAGAACTGGGTGCGTCGTAACGAGCAGCTGTAAGTGTCGCAAGGCTTTAACGTCGTTTCTAAAGCGGACGCTACTGTTTCCCTTTTCCACCTTTCCAGTTTCCTTTAACGAGTAGGGTGCTAAACAATTGTTGTTCGTGTACGCCTATTCAGTTTTAAATACTGATTTTGCTCAAACGCATGCCAACCTCCCAAATCTAATGTTGGGGATCCACAACAGTTTTTTACCCTCCAATACTAAATTTTCTTTCCCTAAGAAAAAATTGACATAAAAAATTATCTATATTTTTATCAAAGAAAGTACAAACTGAATATTTTTATTGATACATTCTTTTACAAATTGAAAATGATTGTGTAATAAATGTCTTTAATGGAAGAAGATTATGATATGTAGTATTTTAGACTTAACGGGATCATGGGCCACTACCCGTGCGTGTTCTCAACCAAGACAAAAAAATTAAATTTTCCTAAATCTTTACGTTCAGAATTAATGAGTTATTCCAACACAGGATCAAAATCATATTTTTAATGATGAAGGGATCATAGCGATGAAACAGAATAAATAAAATATCCCGTAACATTGTATGATAATAATAAATAATAAAATTGCCCCAGAAGATAATGCCGTAACGAATTTTTAAAGAATTTTAAGGTACAGCGTTTACGTAGTTTATACACTTCCAATTATTTTCCTGTCCCGATGACGTAAGTAGTGAGGCAGGACTACCTGCCCAAAATATTTCAGGATCGAATTTCATGTAGGGCATACATATTGTGAACGGTATTTAAATCCTTATTTCACTGATATTTCAATCCCCACCACTTGTATCACCACTTGTATCATGGGCATTCAGCGGTAAAAAAATGTCATTCTTGTATCACCCGCTACTTGATGACCCTATAAAAAAGATGCGAAAATAAGTCGTATTTATTATAATGATAAAATGAAGAAGAAATTAAAATAAATAAAGTACTATCGGCAATCATTTAAGGTTTTACAACAGCAATATACATTAATTAAACTAACAATTTATTAACAACTAACAGTTTATGAAATCAACAAAAAAAGGTATTAGTACAATGCTAGAAAACAAAACAGAAAACCAACTAAAGTGTAAAGAAGAATACGGTTCGTATAACCATAGCACTTCAATTCGCAAATATGAAAATCATTCAACAATTTAACCAATGTTTCAACACCAACAAATATTCAGGTTTAATTTGAAATCACTGAATAATTTATTAATTTAATCGGTTCATTAAGTTAAAGTCTCATCGAAATTTGAGATCACTTTTCTTATAACATTTTGAGGAGAAAGGTCTCAATTTTCATTAAAAACTCTATCAGATGTTGCACTAATTCATCCAGATTGATAGTTCTATACTCCATTATACTAAAAATAGTGGCAAACGAAAGTTTGCTTGGGAAGAAACATTTCGCAGTCTGCAATCCTATAATCAACAGCTCCAATTGGGCGAAGTCAACTTCCGGAACACCTGAAGCATCGCGAAGACAGGCTTTTGTCTGTTGATCGTTCAGGGAGTTGCTCCGCAGGCGATGGGGCTCCCAACGCAGGTTCTTCCCACAATTAATGTGGGAGGAGGGACGGCACGGAGGGTCTTTCACCGAAGAACAGTGTTGCCAACGTTGTGATTTGAAATTCACGAAATCAAAATACAAATTATCACTACACAAACTCGCAGGAGTGGATTTAGGGCAAGGGAAACGGTATGTATATACCTCTCTTTGATTTGGTTGGAAATATTGTTTTTCTTTAAAATTCACGATTTATATTGGTTAAAGCCAGATTTTTACGTATGTTTAAAATATAGAACGAATAAAACGATGGGAGGAAATAGAGAGGGGATTAAACGGATATTAACTAATATTTTGGCTCTAGAATGTCAATAAACTTTAAAAAATACTTCACATTTTTGTGAGAATTCTAGTTTTTTAAGTAATTTTTAGGAATACCATAAACCACCAAACAAAATTTAGTCACAGGAGATCTAGCATTTCGTCTCATTACTTACCACACAACAACTTCATAATAAAATTGTGAGCATTCTATTTAGCCATAGTGCAGTAAAGAATCGTTCTTTTTAAATGTACCTTCGTGAGAGTTCATTAAGAAATATTTGAAGATTTCGAGACAAGACCTCTTAAGACAAAAAACATTCACATACTCTCGGACGACTTAGTTGAAGTGACAAAGATACACAATGTACCTATCCGTAAGGCGACCGCAAGTAATTCCATAAGAGTACACTCCCAACAGAATCCTCGAACTCCATCCTCCGCATGGAATACGTTGGCAACCCTGGAGAGGTGATCCGCCGCGGAAGGCTATTCTTGGCTTCAACGGAGGTGGGCAAGCGGACAACGAGTGACCCCGGGTCAAACACGCGCCAATACAAGAGGTGTACGCCTGCGGAAGACATCCTTGGTAGGCGTGTTCGGCGTAAAGGAACATTCACACGGCGTTAAATTGTGGCTCGCTTCAATGTGTGTAACCTCCGAGATGGCGTGATAGGGTCATGGGAGTGAGTCCCGGTTTGAAAACGTCACACATATTACATCCGTATGAAATTGTATTCCGAACAATATTAACTATAAGAGTCAACTGTGAAATTATATTTGCTTACAGGGTTGGTCGCGGTGAATTTTATTCATCGAAAGGGCGTGAACTTTTAACTTGACACGGGCATCAATATCGACTTAATGTTTTCTTCCAACACATCTTTCTGCGGGATCGGAAGCTCTTCGTTTAAAAAGTTCCGTAGCAAAAGTTATTTGCCTGCTCCAAAGCACAGTCAGTAAAAATATTTCTGAAAAATTGTAACCTTGTTTATCTATCGATTTCGTGTGAGTTATTGTGAGTTATATTCTTTTAATTAAACTCTTTGACAATTATGATGTAACGAGTAATTAGTATAGTTACTTGACTACAAAAATAGTTTTAAAATAATTAGAAACAAAATAAAATTTAACATAAGCCTTTTTTTTTTGGACAATCACAACATAATTTTTTATATAAAAACACGACTTCATCCAAAAATGTAGTGTTTTTATTTATTTATCTTGATTATATAATAGATGTAAATAGTAGAATAATTGGAAACAGTTCGACGGAGTTTTTTGAGTTTGAGGCAACTCTTCTTCCACGACAGCGGTAATTTCTTTCGGGTTCCGATCGATACAATAAAATGGATGACTTTTTTGTTAACCCCTTATTTGAATACTGGCCTTATTATTGCACAACAACGCACACAAATCATGGGACAAGATACAAGTAATCAAACTATCAAGAAATGAACAGAGCAAAATCTATAAAATATAAAACAGAAATATAAGAGGTAAAGTGACCGAAAAGGAAAAGAGAGATATCAAGTAATTTACTTACAATATTTCTACGAAATTACACAGGTAATTTATTCGATATTTACTTTATTTAAATATTCTATAAAATAATGTAATAATAGAATGGATTTATTTAATTATACACAGAAAGAAAATTTAATTACACACAGAAAAAAATAATTATTTTTATTTCACAGGAGGTAAATAGCGAAATGAATTGTTTTAAATCAAATGTTATGTAATTTTCAAATAACAAGGCAAATTAAAATAAAATCTCCTTACTCCTATCAACATAGATTGTAAAACTGCGGTATTCTACATATTTTTCCGCGCTTCCACAACGATTCCGTAGAAGCTACTATTAATTCAAATTTTATGCATCGAAAGTAAATGATAGAAATTATGATATTAATTAAATAACTCGCTTCTTTGGGGAAATATACAATTAGTGCAACCATGATACAGTTAACATGTTAAAAACATTGTAGTACAATCCGTTTCTGATTTGATAATGAAATGGTTAAGTTAATTCGCTGCTCACAAGCTACTAGAGTAGTGACCGATTCTTTGGGCATCACTAGTACATCTGGTTTCAGGTGATTTCTTTGTTTTGACATAATTTCTGCCATTTCAGAGAAATCTTGATCATTCACTTATATATGTGCCTTATGCTTTTTTTTAAAATTCTACATCCCGTCTGAGAAGTCATCCAGTAAGAGCATTTCAGGTTGAATAAGAAATAATTTAATGGCTGAAAAGGACTGTTACAAGTGGAATCCTTTTGAAAACCTCAAAACCATTGGTCCACTACCTGGGAAGAGAATAAGGGTTCGTTCTCCCACAAGTGGAAAGTTAAACAAAGCGAAAACAATCTATAGAAGGCAGATTAGAACCGATACTGCCACGAATATTCTCCACTAAGTTTTACAAAACCCGGGGAACGGTCGTGAAACTGACGCTGTGTTCAACACAAGTACCGTATCAGTTTCCAAATCTACCGGCAGGTATATTCGAAGTCAACAGCCACAAAACTCTTTATCTTGTCTTTCTTTCAAAGTTCGACACTTGAAACATCAATCACAATGTAATCTGAAGAACAAAGAAAATTACATTTGTATGCTCTTGACCATCGAAGTATTTGTCAGATTCGTATCTCACTTTCAGATAATTTATGCCGTATGTTACCATACGAGAATAAAATATGTTACATGATTTGTTTTATACATAGAAAAATTTTAAATTAACTTCTTTCAAACATTTGAAAAACAAAGTTTCCTATACAAATTACTATAACATTAAACAAAAGACTTGAAATAACTTTTATAATAACAAGATTTTCTTAAAAAAGATCAAATTCTTATAATTCTTATAATTCTTATAATTATAAACTATCTCAAACATCAGAACAGTTCTTGAGAAATTTACTAACTATCGAAATGCTGAGTGAGGGCACCTAAGATACTAACTTCTTATATTCTCATAAACTGTACGACTGACTTATAGCTCTCACTGTGAGTACCATATTAATAATAATTCTTATCAGAATTTCGTAAATTACATAGTCATTGGCTGACACACTGATCAAAAAATAATATACAACTTAGGAACAGTATCAGATCCCGATGTTATTTACCTATTCCAAGAGTAATACATTATTACAAATTCTCGCAGAATATTGGATATAATGTTCAGCAAATAAAAAAATTAATTCGTGTAATATATTTTCCATAATTAACATCCCTTGATATACATTTTCGAACATTTTATTCGTCAGGAGCTGAAAGGCATTGACGTCATTATATATTTATCCTTTTCCATTCGGATGTCCCATTTCACTCTATCCGTCGTGCCGGAGAGAATGGTTGGATGCGGTCGACTGCATTGCCACGGGCCGATGACAGAGCCATGCGATACCCCACTGCGTTTTCGCTTCCACGCCTCTGCTTCGTCGTCTTACGTAACGGACCATTTTCCCCAGCGACCCACAGTCGCGTGCAGACCACAGCCTAGACCTCGCCTTCCGTCTGCCCGACGCAGTCCTCCCACCGGAAATTCCTGAGACGAGTCAGAAGCCAGTGGAATGGTGGAGACCCGACGCCCCAGCCCGAATTCACGACATTGTTGCTTTTAGAAGGGGAATGTTGCTCTGGTAGGGGATCACCATGGCAACAGTAATGATGAGAAGCGATGGACAAAAAGGAAGGTAGAATGTGAAAAAGAATGTGAAAAAGGAGAAAGAAAAATTAGAGAAGGAAATGGAAAATATAAAGGACAGGAAAAAGATGGAGTAAAAGAAGAGGATGAAGAAGGAGGATACCGTGGAAGGAATAATATTAAAACATGAAAGTGCAGATAGAATACGATAAGTTTAATACTTCGGAAATACGTACTCCACTTTATGAACGACAAAAAAACATTTGAGGCAGAGATTTGAAGAATTTTTAATTTATGTATTTTACACTACATAATCTACTTTTAATTCGTTTTCCTATTCTAATGGGAGCGTGGGTAGAGGAGCGAGGTCATGATCCCCTCTCCGATGGGTTAAATAGCGTCCCTCCGGGCGAGGTGCAGCGTCTACCGAAGAGCGTCCTTAAACTCCAAGTAAGATCATCGCTCTCGGTCGATTGCACGCCCACTACAATGCACTCCTCGCTTCCTCATCTTCGCCTCGAAAACACCGCCGTCTCCACAACAACGAATTCGCTGCCGTTCAATGCCTTCCATCTCTCTACATGCCCTCGCGAGAAAAGATCTTCACTGAACGTGATGGATGGACAAGAACCTTTTATATCAAAGCATTAGGTCAACTCATCCAGGATCTCTCTGGAGTATTATTCGTCCCTTACCGCTTGTTTCAATTAATTTCACCCACTTTGACAAAAGCATTACACAGGTACACAAAAATAACAAATGGTCTGTTCTAAAGACAAATGGAACCTCGTGTATCTTAACGCGCAAAATTCGAATCCCGGGCCAGAATTTCTCCATCCTCATCCATTTTATTAAAATAACGAAAAAAAACCTCGAATAAAGAAAAAAAGTTTTAAAAAATTGGAGGATGATGGAGTAATTCTGAATTAATATTCAGCGTGTCAAAAAAACATTAGGATACTTCCGTACAGTCTTTGAAACATACCAATTTTCTTGTGCTTGTGCACTGTGCCTGTGTTATCAGTAAATTGTATATTTACCATCCACAAATGGAGTTCAATTACTTGTTGATATCTCCACGGAAACTATCTCATCTGCTCATCACTATTGGAGACGCTGGAGGTTGTATAGCTTCATGCAAAATGATCCATATTTTTCTGTAGCTTAGGTGGAATCGTTCAATCTCGTATGTCCCCTAATTTCGCCACATAGAAGTGCCCTACGTTCTTTCATCTCTTTGNCCTAATTTCGCCACATAGAAGTGCCCTACGTTCTTTCATCTCTTTGATAGCAGACCACTACATAATAGTATGATCCTCATCAACGATCACTAAATATATCGTAATAGCGTGTTAAGATTGGCAACCATGCATCCCCTCCATGCTATAATTCTGAGACTGTATATATTTAAAGATGAAAAGTCACAACGACAATTCTGTCACAGAAGTCGCTAGTTGCTATGAGACCACGCACATTCACTGATAGGAAATTTCGTTGGGATTTCCTGGACAGAAAGTCACCAGTGAGTTGGGTGTCCAATTAAAGGAATAGCTAACACGTATTTCATGATACAGAAAGAAATATAAATCACTTTCCAAAATGTCCGATAAAACAGATTAATATTATTATATGCAATGTTTTATTTCTGAGTTAAAGATGCATTAAAAATTCGCATTATAATTGAATCAATTATTTCGACTATCTTAACTAAATCCGCCCATCCATCCACCCATTTCCTCCATGTTACTCCTCCACCTATCTAGCACCTTTCCTAAGATAACATGGATTGCCAGACACGAAACGCACAATACGTCTAATTAAAGACAAGCGGTCTAGCACCGGCCCCGTTAACAGCGTGCGTGTAGCCCAAGCTATTTATATATCCGTCAATGATTGACTGCCTTGTCTTACCGACCAAGAACGGTAAATACTGTTCTTATGTAAGAGCACTAAATAATAGCGATAATGATCCTTCACCTTCAGTTGAAATTTATTGGAAGAACGCGAGATGCAAACGCTCTAGTCAGGGAGTCGAAAGTATGATAATGATAGGGTAGTTACTTTTTACCGAGGAACGACTTGTACGTGAACAGGTGAAGTATCCGTCCGCAGTCTTTTATCAAATATTCTCACAAGGTTGCACTTCCTATTAGCAACCATCGGCAGCGGGGAAGTAGCATACCACAATTAGCATCCATGATTAATTATGTTATGTTGAATGAAAATGGGAGACGGGACCGAGATTCGACCTCGGGACCTTGAGCTTAGCGCGCTCGGTGAGGTTCAACGCAATCTAAGAGATTTCTAGCATTCATGAATCAAGAGGGCATCTATTTTGAGCATATTAAATCTATAAGTGAATTTAAAACAGAGAGATATTTCAGGGCCAATCAACACACAGCAATTTCAAACAGGACAACATTGCGACATTCTTCTGCCACCACATAAAAAAAAGTTACCTTCTTTACTCTATTTTCCAAGGAAGTCTCAGGACACAATGCGTGAAGAGGCAACGCAGGGCTCGAACGTGTACAAACATTCCCAAATCTTCTCACTCAAGTCACGATGTTCCAATCCTTTTCCGTGTCACGTTGCCATCGGCGCGCGTCGAGAACGCATCATTCGTCAAATGGAAAAAGTTAGTCACCGTTGAGCGCAAAATCTTTCTCAAACGGAACACCAAACCCGCACCGAGTGCAGTAAATGTGAAACACTATTAATTTATGACAAACAAAAACTTCAAAAACAATACGACTGTTTAATACTACTTCTTGAGAATACATACTGGTAGAACTAAGGTAAAAGAGTTTCAGTTTTATCTGAAGTTCTTGCCATTACTTGTAACTTTTTAAATATAGTCGGGTCACTTGAATCTGTGCGGTTTCTGATTAAATAGTCAAGTTGTAGCTTTGTTGAGGAGTTTTAAGTTGTACCCTCTGGTACATGTAAAAAATAAACTTGATTTCTGAGTTATGAACTTGTAGTATTGAAGCGACAAATACTTGGGGCAGATTGAAAAACTAATATAATTTCAATACTGGATATCAAGGTAAGACTTTGTCAGTCAGCTTTAATTTTAAGACAGTTCGAAGGTAACTTTTCCGTATTCTTTAGACGAAAATTTTGAGACTTCACATTCGAAGCAGTATTTTGTACAAAAATCCCATATCAACAGTAAATTATTTAGTTCATCAACTTCTGAGACTTTATCCATAACATTAGACGTTAAGGTACATATTTGTTATACTGAGTCATCAATATAACAAAAATGCTTTCAGGAACTAAAAATACTGAAGACAAAATCAAGACCGTGCACGTTTTGAGTATATTGCAAAAACTCTCACCCAATAAGCATTTTAAATCAAAAGAAATTTGAAAATAATTCATCAACAAGAGAAATTTAAAAAAATTTAAATCGCTCCCGATATTTTTACAAACAATTTCTCTGGTCACGTTTTTGAAACACACACACAAAAAGTCAGCTATTACAACACTTTGAAGAACTTATATCAGTAATGCATTACAAATTAAAACTAAGTCATGTTTCAGCTTTTAAAATTTATCATAAATCTAACGCACCCGTTTCATTTGGTCACTGTCCTCAATGTGCGCATTCTACAGCAACAACAAAATTTTAGAAAAACTTATCTTCAACACAGGAAATTCTTTTCGAAAAAAGTACTTCTCGTCAGAAGCAAGCTACGCAATCCATAAAGTGTCACAAAAAATAATTAAATATGTTCACACCAGCGCTGTATATTGTACCCAGGAACCCGACGCTGAAACAAATCATTTAAGTTTCATTGGCGTCAACGCGGCACCGCACACCTTTCCATAAATCGACGGTGTCTGTGACGTCAACAGGTTGCGCCCCGCCGCGACGCGAGGTCCAGAAGTTTCCCTACAATTCTCGCAGTGAAAGAAAAGTAATGAGAGAGGTGCCTAAAGACCACGTGAAAGTCGTGGAGCTAATGCCTGAATTGCGACATTGTCGACTCTTCCTCTCGCTGTACACACATGGGCGCTTTACTCGTGTCAGCAGAATCTTCGAGAGTTTACGTTCGACTAATGCCGCCTACATCAGCCGATTCGTTGAAGCGGCAGTAATTGATATCCGAAGTGTGACGGACATAGGATTTGATCTCTAACGTTTGACCGCAATGAATCCGTTTGAAGTTAGGTTTTCCACCTGATATAGCAACAATAGCAACAATTCGGGTGCCACGGCATGCCGTCTGGAATGGAGCTAAGCTCGGCCTTACATCGCGGCTGGCATATGTCAACGCCGCACTCTCACGCCATTGGTTACATCACGTTACTTTTCTCTCACTGCGAATACTGTGAGATTTCAGAATTCTTTGATACGATAATGTTGGAAAGCGATATCTGATAAAATAAACGTAGACAATGAGAATACGAAGAAGAATCATAGGCATTATCACAATCGATGGAAAAATCCTGCCGAGGACTGCAAAACTATTGAATCGGCTAACAGTAGGAAGTTAATTCTGCCGTACTATCTAGTCTGGTGTCATGCGCAAGTTTACGCATAAAAATTCATGATATCAATTTAACCTTTTTTATCAATGCTAAAGGGAAGTTTGTTTCAACGAAAATGATTTCTTCTCAGCACAGCCACCATTTATTGCCCTCGGTTTTATACAACGATCCAATTCCATTCAAAAAATAAATTATCTCCTGTACTATTCTTCACTAATTAGTTCACAACTGAACGTAACTAACTTCCATCTTAAGACCACCAATCCACTTAAAGAGCGTTGGTTGCTATAAGTTTTAGGCATGAGAGCATCCTTCAAAGAGATAATCAGTTCAAGAAATATCAGTTTCACTGGTATTTAATAATGCGCTTTAATGGCTTTATAGGTATTTATATTCCTGCAAAGTAACTTAGTATTAAGTGCAGTTGCAAATCATAGAACTTTTATTTCCTTCCTTGTTTTTTCTTTGCAATACGGCGCTTGAAATAACACTAATTATTTCGTCTTATCCAATCAACATTTATTTTATTAGGATAATTATATCTGACTCGTACAAGAGCGTTGAGACGTGCTTCCGTGGATTCGAACCTCTGTTCCACATAATCCCGAAAGTCATCTGTTGTGTCCGCAGTCGCCATCATTGCCACTGACTCCTTTCCTTCTATCAAAGCGGCTGCATCAACCATCCGCGCGCCGCCGGGCAGTCCCGTTAGCGATGATGAGCAGAGAAACCTGCGAGGGGGCCACCCGCCTCCACTGACCTACCTCTCCACGTCTTCCCCCACCCCCTACTAAGCCTCATCCAGCAGGGCACTATCAAAACTCTCTTGAAGCAATCGTCTTCACTTCTGTGTGTCCTTAGTAACCCACTTATTGGTCTTGATGTCTCACAGCGTTTTCCATTCACTACTCTGAGTGTCCACTGGTGCACCCCAGGACAAAAATTATGTTCCATTTGAATGAGAAGTTGCATCAGTGCGGGGACACGGTTGTTCCCCACGCACTCTCCACTCACTGAGACGTTTTTTCAGATAATAATTCTTTATTTGCAATTTATTCACACAACAATATTAGGCAAATAAATAATATAACTACAAAATAAATAAATAAATACAAATAATGGAAGTAAAGTAGTCACTCAATAGCGACATTTTGAATTATGAAGGCAAAAATAAACAAATTAAAAAGAAAATTAGCTCTAACAGGTTCCCCTCAACATCTGAAAGCTAAATCAAAATGGTGGTGGCGATTGAGGCGTCTTGCATGTTCGCTGTTGTCGAGTAGATTTAGGGCGAGGAAGTTTGGGTGAAAAATGAGCCTTGTTATGTATTTATTGCTGAATCTTGCAATTTCTTCTTTGATGGTCGGGATGTCCAGGTACTGGTGCAGAGGTGTGTTCGTAATGAACCAGGGGGTATTGGCAACTGAGAGTTGCCCTGATAATTTTCTCAGTGGAGGGACTACACAGGAATTGGTTGAGGTTAGATTAGTCCGTGGATAAAGCATCTATGATGGCTGCTCTGAGTGTATTGCAAATATTGTCTTCGTCTGAAAGCTCCTCAGATCAAGAA